>JBAGKO010000011.1:17047475-17058185 GCA_037177275.1 Acacia concinna | reverse complement strand
CTAATGTTACGGTTCTATATGTCCTGCCTTAAGTAAGTTAAGCATTTGTTATTTCTTTAAAGAAATAAATTCATATCTGTGGGTATATGGCAATTTTTTTATTTTTTTATCTACTGCCACCTGAGCTAGAACCTTAGCTGAATCATCATTTACATAAGTCTTAAAAATAAAAAAAATGGTCAAATTTAATGGTTAATGTGCATTTTTGTCCCACTTTTGTAACCACATCTATACTTTTAGCAAAAAAAGTAAACGCAAACCTGGTGCTAGGCGCACTTTTAAAAACATCGCATGTGTATTTTTGCACATTACCCCTAAACTATAAGTAATATTAACACTATATTTAATTTTTGGTATTTGTTATGAAATTAAATATTAAAAATGGGTTAAATGTAATTTTATCCTTTCATGCCATTATCACAGTTGTTTTTAACAATTTGAACATAAAAAAAGTGATTTAGATAATAATTATCCAAACACTCATTTTTTTTCTTGGAAAACATCATTTTATCAAATCCACTTTTCTCACTGAATTTATTCTCTAAAATCAGTTTTATAATTTTTTTTCTTCTGAAAGTATCTAATACAAACTGGCTCTAAAGTTGCTTATATCTATAGATCAAGTTTTCCAATTACATTTCTTATTTTGCTATGGTTTGGTGTTAATATATAGCATGTATATTTGTAAATTAACCGATGGAACACTTGTAAATTTGTATATAAACTTTTTTAAATGTAATTTAAAATTTGTAAATTTTAATATGGACACCTGTTATTTTTTTTATTGTAAATGGTTAAAATTAGAATTTATAAATTTGGGTTTGTGTATGTGTTATTTTGTTTGGATATGTATACTTATAAATTTACCTATGAATTTGATATAATGAAACTACGATTCCACGTATTGTTATTTTTTGGCCGAAAGTATCTGAGTTTAATATTTATTTAAGAATGAGTAAAATATATAAAAGAAGATATAGTTAAACTTTAAATTTTGTCAAGAATTTGAACATCAAAGTAATTAAGGAGAATGTCTATGTCTAAATATCTCAATGGTGGTTATGATCTTTCATAAAAAGCTTGGGTTTAATGTGAGGTATAAAATGAAACTTGGAAAGTTTTAAATTAAGATGAAAAATTAATCTTGGAGAAAATGCAAACATGTAAGTAAGATTGGCCCTATATTTGTAAAAAAAACTCTCAAATTTTATGAAATGTTGTTGTTATAATGAACAAAACAACCTTCAACTGGAAATATTAATATTTTAAAACTTAAGTTAACCTCTCACCATATTAATCATTTAATACTTACACTTCTACTTAGATTTAAGGGTGAATTTAGATAATTTTACAAACAAGTACTAAAAATTGAAGAATCGAACAATATTTACTAATTGGCATTTTAAAACCAATATATGCTATCATTAAAAAATCTATGTAAACTAATTAATGGTTATCCTTGGAGATCTCAATGATCCACCCAAGAAAAGTGACTGCTAGTTTTGAATGTGGAAATAATAAGAAAAGTGACCGTAAGTTTTGAATATGGAAATACTGAAGGCATTTTTTTTTTAATTAGAAGGGGAATAGTTATAACAACCTCCTGCCCTAGGGGTGGACCAACTAGACCATAAGGTAGACAAATTGAGTTTAAATCTCACCTTCTTAAAAAAGACATATAAGGACTGACATCTTAATTTTAAAGTCTCAATTAAAACTAGTTAATTAATTGGTTAGTGTTTATTTGACAAACTCTTTTTAGAAACTTGGGTTTCTGCAAGTTAAGAAAAAACTTATTTCACATACTTATTTCTTAAATCATAAATGTTATTCTCAAAAGCTAATATAAAAATGTGCTCAGAATCTTTTTTTTTTGGGTGAGCAATCGATATCCTGACCAATCTCTCAAAAAATTGCAAACTAAACTAATTCAAGCAGCAACCCTATCATCCAGGCTGCTAGGTTCCCAGAGGATGGAACCCAAAACATTTAGTTAAGCCGAAACAACTCCTACTAATTGATCCAAGCCCTTTGTACTTAATTGCCCACAGTTGAGTCTCCTACAATAATAATTATGTTGTACACTATTTAAAAAAATGTGCTGGTGCAAGAAATTGGCTATAACATATAACTACCACAATTGCCATTCCTTCTTGTGCTAACAAAATGTTAGATCATCTTATACAGAGAATCCTAAGAAAGATTATAAAAAAGTGCACAGAAAGCATGAAAGTCATTGAATTATATATCCCCGTATGTCACACTACTCTCTTTACTGTAAGTAAAGTAGTAAACTCTATCAATTTACTTAACGAGTTAAGAGAATCCTAATCCCTTTTGCTGATTCACAAAAAATTGAGCTAGGACTTGTCTGTAACCATATTCCACCTCCTTTTGATTTTGGGTGAACATAGATTAGACAATGAGCTTTCTCTCTCTGCCTGGGGACCAACCTTTCTCTGCAGAAAATCCAAACCCATCTCAAAGTGAAACCTAACAGGGCTTTAATCCCCTTATTTATTTCCCTACATAGAGCATGCGGACAAAAATCTACTGAACTAAACATTACAAGAATAAGTATTTTCCCTTTTCCACCTCAAATGACTTTACAAAAACACAAAGCTCAATCATTGTGATTCTTAGGATAATTGCTATGAGATCCCAAGAATGGAATGCAATCACCAAAAAGTCATAGAACAAGTGAGTAGCATGGGTTTGTTGTCAATTCCTACATTAGAGCGTGTCATTGTATGCTGCTTATTTGTTGTGGGATTTTTTTGTGATCACATTCCATCCTTGAGACCTCATAATGATTTTCCCTTGATTCTTTTATAATGTTTGGCTCTAGGTGGAAGCTGATTTGGTGGGAGAAGAGGAACCATTGGGAGGTGTCCAAGTATAAACCAGCAAGCCCAGACCCAGAATGATGGCACCTGCAATGAAGCCTGTTGGAAGAGAGGAGGCAACGCCAAGGTATGGCAATGGCAGAGTGAAGATGTAGATGGATATTGGAACTGCTACACAGAATCACATTGCATCTGTTAGATCTGTCTCATGAACACTTTCATAGGAGGGGAAAAAAAAAGTGAAACCTATGGACATTTCAAGTTAAGACGCGCATGAATAGCTGCTTGATGTGCAATTTCTATGCTTCACCATACCGATTGGATGAGATAGTTTAAGATGTAAATTATCTGGGAATAAACCTCAAGTTCAGTGCCTCACGTAGCTCTTAGTAAAAGTCCAAGTGTGTGTGTGAGAATCAATATCCATGCCCGAGTGCAATTAGATAGCATTATTATCAAAATCTTATACTCCCTCTAGTTCTAATTATAATATCTAATTAACTTTTTTAAAAAAATTAAAGAAGGTAAATAAGCTACTTAATCATATTATATATACTATATCATTATATTATATATTAGTTTACAAGTTAAACAAGACAAATTTAAATTCTTTAAAATAATGTAAATAGCTTTGATAGAATTTTCTAAAAAGTCAATTGAATCTTATATTTAAGACCGGTAGTATTATTATGGTAATATTTAACATGCCTATTTTATTTTGCAAAATATGTGATGGGGACCAAATTCCTCTGACTATTCAGTCACAGAGGATCTGATAGCAGATTAGCAATTTTTATTTTGGGCACAAGTTACTGAATTCAGAAGGATCATCATTCAAGTTCTTTAGTTTTATCTAACTCATAGAAGACAAGGAAACTGGCTCACATAAACTACTCTGATATCCATACTCCAAACAGACTCAGTACGACAATCAAAGCAACAAATCAAATGATTGTTGTCCGCAAAATATATTATAAGCTATGAGCAATGTAGATTAATCATTGCGGATCCTTTATTTAGGTCAGACCCTTTCATCAAGTCACTAGGCCAGTTGGAGGAGGACATTTTGAATCAGAGTTTAAGTTAAACTGGATCTGAATCAGATTAAGCTTCATCAACTTATCTAAAAACTAAACTCACTCACCATCAAATTTTACCAACCTTATTTATGCTTTTAAGCAGATGAATAAAGAAAAAGTATCAAAAGCTTCTCTTTTGTGTTGTAGTTTGTTTAGGTTGCCACAGCATGAATATAAAGGATCTTCTATTTCCTCACACAATTCCCACACAAAAGAATTCACTCATTTAGCGTGAGGAGCAGAATCTTAATATGTATACTCAAAATGCCGATTATCCAACTATAGTAAATATTTATAGCTTAAGCACCTTCAACAAAACGGGAAAAATAGGTAACTGCTTTTTTATCATATGAACAACCTTCATGGACATAATTGCATAGAATCCTAACTATATTTCTTGCGCAAATTTTCAGGTTAAGGCTGCTTTGCTATTTCTTAATGAGTTGTTTTTGACTTCCACAGAGGAATCGCCTGACTCTTCCTTGACCTCCTTAAAACCACAAATGGCACTTCTCGCCAACAAGAATCTCAGAGATGGCAAATTGCTATTATTCCTAGAACTATTCCCCCCCAACCCCCCTCTCCCCTTTAGGGGAAAAAAGTGAATTCCCAACTAACTGCAAAATCATCACCTATATCCTTACTACCAGCCACACATTCCCAAAAGATTAATCATCAATACTCCAAAAATATCAAAATAAAATATTCACCATACATCAATTATAGATATCAAAAAAAAAATCAGGCCACCAATCTAAGCAGGTCTCATTACTAAATCCTACATAAATATAACTTGTTGATATAAATCACATACCGCAAAGGGTGGCAGCAAGACAAGATACCACAGCTGAAGAGATCTTGAGAAGATGAAGCAATGAGATATTGAAACCAATGTTAGCAACAACGAACAGCAAGGGAAGCAATGGGGCACCATCACATCCTGAAACCAGATAATGTTAGTGCAGCATGCAAAATTAATAAATCTGCAACTTTTCCATCAAAAGAATCACATAAATGAGAAAAGCAAAGCATAATTCCAAAGCGTCTGATCCAGGAGCCAATATGAAATTTCTTTCTTGAAGGTTTACAACTGAAACTGGAATTTCATAAGCTATTAAGTAATGACAAGCATCCAAATTTTAAAACCATGAAATTATGAATGCACTCGTGTGATCTATGTAGTCAAACCCACATAGTGAGATAAGGCTTTGTTGTTATTGTTGCTGTTGAAACTACAAATGCCATCGTGACTATCCTATAACCTACATTAAAAACTCACATGTTCAACTAACTCTCTCCCTAGTTGGGTTTGGGTTATAAAACTAGACAGTATTTAGTTCTCACACTTTTATTTTCTGCATAGCTTGATGTATAAAGTGATCTAGCCCGTCATTACAGAGCATATAACAGTAAATCAAAAGATTGTAAATTATGTACATTTGATACCAAGCAAGACAACCAACATTCCCAATTGCAAAGACAATTCAAGTGCGCACGATAGGAAAAAGGAGCTTACCTTTCGTTAATGTACCAGCATTGAGAAAGCAAGCTGCACCATCTTTAAGGTAGTTTGGTAGTTGATTGAAGGGAACACCCCATAATTTTGACAAGAAGGGCAGAAGAAGGCAGATAAACAGTGTCTGCATCAATTATGTTCTTATACAGTTAAGAACTCAGTAGTGTATATATGGGAAATTTAAAAGATGCATACCGAGTTGAAGTATGGCATATTGTAGGATACTTACTTGGAACACAGATCCGAAAGAACTGACAACAAACAGGTCCAAGGAACCTCCCTGTTAGATAACATTAAATTATATGTGACTGTCTTCTAATCAAAAAAAGTAAATTAACCCATCTCTGTAGAAAATAGAAATTATTAAATGCTTAGCTAGTTTACATATAGAACTAATATATCAACATGTAAAAGTGAGGCTAGCTAGATGGAGTCTCGCAATAAATGATCTAGTGATCTACTGTTTAAATGGACAACTGAAATGAACTTAAGAACAGAAGGAAATTCCAAAGCTTCAATCTCCGTTCAATCATTTCTAATGACTAACTTGAGGGAGACCCATGTTTCTTAGTGCATCAGAATTGATATTGATTGATTCTAGTAGTCAAATACCATATGTTATTATGGCGTTTGAAAATCATAATTTGCAAAATTATGAGGATTAAAATTCTTATCTACTGCACACACCTTCAATTTCTGGGCTGCGTCCCGAAAGATAATTTCCTAGAAACAATGAAGATGCCCCTTGTTATCATAGAGAAACAAAGTTTGAAACTAAATGCAAAACCTAACAGCCATCAAGTAAGGCATCAACCTTCAGGACAGTATCTGCTGCTTGGAATAAAAATGAAAGTATCATCAAAGCACTCCAGAATATACCGCCTTCCACCAATGAATTCCCAGCACCAGATCCACTAAGGTAATCAACAAAGTAAAAAGATCAGGTCATAGAAAGAATAACCATGAAAGTCACATTATTCATTCCATCAACCACTGTTTTATACTCCCTCCGTTCCTAATTATAAGACTTCATTGACTTTTTTGGAGAATCCTGAGAAAATCCTAAGAAAGCTAATTACATTACTTAATTATATAATATATTGTGTTTTATTACAATAAATATTAATTCATAAGTCAAATAACATAAATTGAAGAAAAATGATAAATTTTAATGTTTTAAAATAACGTAATTAACTTTTTTAGAATTTTCCTAAGATTCTCCCAAAAAGTCAATGGGGTCTTATAATTAGAAATGGAGGTAGTAGTTCAGACTTAACAGTTGACAAAAAAGCAACATATAAGCTGTTAGCCTATCATTGAAAAACATTGTAACAGCCAAAGACACAATGCCATGGCTTTTCAGGCTTCATTTTGATAATGACCAAGGAATATCGTAAATAACTAGTTGGAGTCACTGAGGATTTTATATCATAACATGACACCCAAAAAATAAAAACTGTGTCGTTGTTCGGCATGAAATTTAACAGTAAAATTTGAACGCTATCAAGAGTTTCAGAATAAAATTTCTTCAAACACGCATATAAAAGAAAAAAAAAATTAATATCATCGAAGCAGTCTGACATAAAATCTCTGAAATATTAAAACCACCGATAAAAATGTTCAAGACAGTTATTCAGAATTAGTTTGCTGACATGATTGCACACATTATTCTTTTCCTTACAACTACAAAATTCTACAGTGCCTTATCCTTCTTTACTAAAAAGCTGAGCCAACATAATCTGACAGATTCACATTCTCTGACCTTGCCACAGAAGTAATTACGCCAACAGCTACAAGAAAGCAGCCAAGTAGTTGGTTGACTCTATATCTTCTTCCAAGAAAAATACTTGACAGAATAATTTGCCATACAAGAAAACTCTGCAAGGGAAGTAAGTTAAAAATATTACACACTAAACAGTTTTTCTCTGTGTCAAAGTTTCAACTTTGGGCCAGCTAAGACAGATCCTGGTTTGGAGCACTATACATCCTTTCTGTCACAATTTTTACAGGGTGAATCCCTTAAAACATAGAACAACCTGACCAGTAATTAAGCAGGTTACATGTCCTTGCACACTTTTTAACTTCTTAGGTACCTAAACAGCTGATCTTTCCTCTATAAAGACAAATAACATCTTGAGCAACCGATTCTGATTTTTCCCCTTTTTAAATAGTTATATCCTGCAAGATATCTAGTTTTCATTTTAGAGAACTATCACTTAACTTCAATTATGATGCAGATATAAGTAAACATCTGCCAAATATTCAGTCTTATTATTAACAACAATTTTATTTAGTTTTCATTCATATATAAAATCTGGAAATAAATAAAGAGTGTCAGATACAGAAACCATTTAGTTTAATCAGTTATCGAGAAAACAAAAGTCCCCATATTTTGCCATAATGATTCTATAGCAGCAATAATTTGGAACAAAAGCCACAGAGGTAATGGAGTACCAATGCTTCTTACCTGAGATAAAATTGGAATTGAAGCTCCAGCAAGAATTGCTGACACAACAGAGAGAATAACACATAATTATATGAAATTCTTAACACATTAATTTTTTTTCAAAGGAAAAGCCAAAAGATGTACAGCCCAGAGATGGTATCTAAACATCTATCAGAAAAGAAAGGCATGACTGTCAATGGTACATACCAAATGTTTTTTCCCGCCAACAAATGCATCTTAAATTAGAGTAAAAGGAAATGCAAAAGGAAGAAAAGAAGTCATTAAATGAACTGCAGTTTACTAGATTCACAATTAAGTCAAACTTCATTGATTCAGAAAAGTTGAAATTCAAAAACAAAAGACTGAAAGTTGTGTGTTTTAAAGATTTATGATGTGATGATGTGCATTGTCCTCTATTTATGTTTTTAAGCCGTTAGAACTTAGAAGATCATTCTATTAACTAATGTTGTAACATGGGGAGTTACAGTCTGAGCTTGCTTACTCAAAACATATGGATGTGCTATACATAGTTCTAAGTTGACAAAACAAGCCTGAGCAACCCACAAGCACAAGATGGACTAACCACAACCAGATAGCAAAGCTTATAAAGAAATATCTGCAGGTGGAGATGATGACAGAAGCTGGTTTTATACATGAGGTGGCCAAAGTCAAAGCAGACTTTTAAAAATAAACAATTAAAATAAAATAAATTTTCCAAAATTTAGGATGAGGATAAGAATATTACTTCCTGCGGCCATTCCTGCGGCAGCACCTAGAGCCTCCAAGAGACCAACAACAATAAATGGTGCTTTTGGCGTAGATAGCATTTCATCAGTAACTATGCCCACACGGTAACGATAAAGCAAAATAGAGAAGTATACAACCAAGTATCTGAAAAAAAGAATATCTTGTTAGATTTGACTATATTAACTCTTGTAGACTTCTACATTTTACGTTATTCTTGACGTTCATAAAATGGAAAAAGAAATGCAAGCAACTTATTCCCCGGAGTAAAAGGATAGTTTTATAGAAGGCAGAAAATGCAACAAAATGTAGTGGAATCATCCTGAAGTATTCTTTCTGAATTCGCCGAAAGGCGCCCAATTACAATGACATTGTTGGGTATGGTGTTTCCCATGGCGGTAAATGTCACTGTTCCTATAAATATAGTGGACTAAAAGGTGAACCAAGGAAAACAAAGTAGATGACATTGCTGGGATGAGATGAACCATAAAATGTAGATGCTGCTCGGACCCATCGGAAGTAGGGCCCGGAGACGCAGTGTCCTAGAAAATATCATTACAAAAACCGACGGTTTTAATTTGTTATTCCACAATTCAATCAATAATGTAGAATAAATAAATGAACAATTACTCTTTAACCCTTATTTATATATTTTATATAAATTTGTTATTCAAAAGTCATAATACAAGTGTTTGCTTGGGCCAAAATAATATATTCGTTAATTTAATTTAATCTCTTCGAATAAAATAAATAAATATAATTGGGCGTAAATGATTAATGCGGATGGAATTACAAACTTTAAAACTATAATATTGTTGAGGTCCTTTGATAAAAAAAAAACAACCACAATAATAATTGTCCTAATCGGAGAGGAGTGGAGGACGGCAAGTACCCGACCGTAGCCAGCTGAGCAAGGAAGAATGGATAGTGTTTGAGGGGTACCAAAGCGAGCTTATACAGCACCCTGTTTCCGACTCCCATCACCACCGTCATTAGGGCGGCGAACGCCACCTGCACGGTCCGATTCATCTTTCTCGGATCATTTACAACCGCCACAATACCATCATCGTCACTCCCGCCCTCCGCCGCGACATCCCCAATCGCGTACCCGCAGGGTCTCGCCTTCTCTCGCTCCCTAATGTCGTCAGATCTCTCCCATGCGCCAGCTGGCCCCGACGCCTCCACAATCCAAATTCTCGAACGCCTCTTCGAAGATCGCAACACGATTCCGGAACGCTGAACTGCATGACTAGAGTGAACCTCACAACCACCAGTGGTCCTCATCGGCTGCTGCTGGAGCCGTGCATGACTGGTCGACGAGGCAGCACCGCCGGCGATGGCAGCCATTCTCCCGGAAAATGACGCCATAAATTCAATATCGCCGGCTACGGTGCGGACAGTAATGGCGGAATAAACGATAGCGATTAGGAAGTAGATTGAGGTTCTCACATGGAGGATTTCTCCGTCAGAGCACTGGGGGAGAGCCTCTGAAGAAGTTAAGAACACGAATGAAATGGAGAGCAGAAGGCGACTCTGACAAAGCCACTTCCGTCCGAAAGGATCTGTTACGTTATATAATATTTTTTTCCCTATATAATTTAATTAAACTTAAAAAATAAGCACTAACATGAAGAGCAACAGTTCAAATTGAAAAATGTTTTTTCGCATCTGGATTTGTGTTTGACGTGACACGTTGAATTTTGGTTCAAGCAATCATTTTTTATGATAACAAGCCTAAATGTAAAATTTAATTAATTTTTTTAAAAATCTTTAAAAAAATGAAATTACATTAATTTATATTATTTAAATTAATTATTTTTTAAAATTTATTTATTTAATTTATAAATTGATGAATGATCTAATAATACACTACATGTAATATTGATTTAATTAAATAATTTATTTACCTCCCTTAATTTAAAAAAAATAATTAAATTTTATATATAAGACCAATTAATTAATTGTTACAATACTATATGAATTTTGGTTAAACTTTAAAGTCGTGTGAAGAAAATGCTTTTAAAAAAGCCATCTTAATTTTTTTGTCCAAAAAATGTCATAATTTTTAACCTTGTAAAA
>JBAGKO010000011.1:17031666-17043991 GCA_037177275.1 Acacia concinna | reverse complement strand
TTTGTAGATCAATCATCATCTTAACTTGAAATATTTTGAAATGTTTTTCCATCATTGGCCAATATGCTTGCAATTCATTTTTTTTTATTATCATTTTTTTTGTTTTTATGCATTTCTCCTTTTTTTCATGCTGAACATAAAACCATTTCAATCCATTGTTGTAAACAATTCATTGATTAAGAAACATTTGGTAGATGCCCTTATGTATTACTCCATATGTCCCAAAATATAAGAGACAATTGTCACCCTTACTCTGTCCCAAAATATAAGAGATATTTGAAGAATGTTTTGTATTTTAATTCTTCTTTCCCCCTCGTCCTTACTCAATACCAATATATTAATACTTATGTTAATCATAAAAGTTATCATTCTCCAAAAGAGAAGAGGGGGTAAGGGAGAGAATGGTGAACTTTAATAAGGTTATTATCTTTCTTATTCTATATCTCCTCATTAATAATAGTATTTTAGAAAAAAATGAGTAATAATTCTGACATACTTATTGTTATTAACCGCCACTTCAAATTATAAGATTCGATTAAATATCTCTTATATTTTAAGACGGAGGGAGTAATTTACCATCAAAATCCATGAGATATTACATTGATGCTCTTTCAGCTTTGCAATGGGCATTGGATACTTTTTTTTTTCCTAAGGGAAGAATTATGTTTAAGTTGATGCATCCTAAATAATACTCTCTCCAATCCTTACTTATAAAGGCCCGTTGACTTTTTAAGATGAATTAAGGATAACGGTAATTATTAAAATATAGTATGATCTTTCAAAAATATCCTTAATTTTCCCCATTTCCCCCATACTCCCTCCATCATAATCACCAACTTTATATATAGTTTGGACAAAAGTGATAAAATATGGGACACAATGTGGATAAAGGCCTTATATTTAGAACCAAATCAAATTTTTAATGAGCCCTTATAATTATAACTTGAGAAAGTATATGCTTTCTATTCTTAATGTTCAAGGGAGGGAATTGTTCCTTGTCCTCTTTCAACACATTGAATTGTTGTGACAGAGAAATAAGAGGGGTTGCAAGAAATGGGTAGAATGGAATCACCTGGGTTGCAGGAAGTAATAGAAGGTCAATAATTATATCCATGTATAATTTCTTTTATTCTTTCATTCATGCTAATTGTTTCTCAAAATATTGAAATATACATATAGCATCCCCATATTTCATGGCTAGTTGCAAATTGGTTCACGATAATTCTTTACATCACTTTTGGTAAATCCCATATTGGTTTGACATGTTGGCTATTGGCTTGACAAATTGAATGCTGATTTTTCACTAATTCTAACTTCTTTTTGCATTTTCTAATTCATAATGTTGAGCTGGTGTAACGATGCAAACAAATGAACAACTTCAATAAGTTGAAGAGGATGATTATGATCCAAGACAACTTCATTTATTTTATACTTTACATCTGCTTGTTTAACTTTCATTTTGACACTGCAACCTATTCTTGTCTCATCCTTGAGCTTTTTAGTTGTCACATCTAGTTTGTCTGACTTTCTCCCCTTCTTTACGGCAAACATATAGATAAGAGGTGTATAAACATATAGATAGGAGGATTAATCCTTAGCATACTGGACTAAGGATACCTTGCGAAAAAAAAAAGCTTTGTTTTCGAACATCAAAGCTAGTTTTTCTACCATTTGCCCTCCAAAATTCCCATGCTTCTTGAGAGTTAAATTTACATCCATTGCATAATCGTCCTACAAAATTAAACAGTATAAACCCAATATAAATTATGATCTCAAAAGTGATAAATATGTATATAAACAAATAGAAACATCTACACACAAATATAAATATCTTAACTAAATATATATGATAGATTATCTGATTATTTATACTGCGGGCTTACAAAGGTAATGTTTACTCTTTGCAGCAGGTGAGTTTAAGAGGCAAGTATAATAGATTATATATAAATAAAAATTTATATGACAAAAAATAACAGACAAGGCCTGAATGAAAACCCTCTTTTCTCAATATATTAACCGAAGTGATATCTAAGTATATAAAAGAAATTTATATTAGCTAAAATAATAAGAAAAAACATATCATGTCTACAATGTATATACGTTAAAAAAAATAATATCCAGTATAATAATCTTCTAGATTATCAAATAAATCAAAACCCCCAATATCTTAACTAAAATAAGAATGTTATATTAGCTAAACTAATAAAAAAACATTTATATCTACTACACACACACACACACAAACACATTAAAAACAATATCCAGTATCAAACTATCAATAATCTTCTAAATTATCAAGTTACATTATAAATAATAAATTTAAAATCTAGATATGAACTAGTAAGAAATTTGTGGGTGTTTGATAGAAGATTATTATTCTACTCACCAATCTTTAATATCCTGTACGCACAAACCCGTTTTCCTTCTCTAAATACAGAATCACAGCAAGGTCCTCTGGTTTTCCCGCTGAAGAAGAGAAGAAGAACAGGGCGTGAAGGCTGAAAATTGAAAGCAACGTGCGGCTACCTGCTATACTAAAAAGGAGAAATGGAAATTACATGGAGGGCTGAAATTGATGACTGAGGAATTTAATGAATGAGATCAAGTATGTACAACGACGTCCTTTAAATTAATTGCCTTTTATCACCGTCCATTCAATTGTTATAAATAGACGGCCTAGATCCACTAGAAACACTACTTAAATTTGAATGTTGGGACCAGATTTGAAGTCTCTAAGTTAATTTTATTGAATGGGAGAGGATTTCCCTTAAAAGTATTTTTGTTATGCTTATCTTAATAATACAATGATAATTTAAAAAATAACAAATTCAAGAATATTCAGATAATTATCCAGATTTGAATTAATTATTTTATCATTTATTTCAGTTTAAATCAATTCTAAAAATAACCATCATTCCCACATTAGGAAAGAGTAAGACATTAAATGCTTATTCAAACTACCCAGAATCTGAAAATTATCCCACAGTAGAAATAAGTACAGGATGATGAAACACATAATTGCATGAATTGATATTTGAATTTATTTTTGAGTGAAAGAGGCTTTGACATCTCAAACATGAGATGTTAGTGTCAAACATGGGACCTCACAATGCTCAAATCCAATCCAATAACATTTGGCCTCATATAACTATATAATGAATTGTCCCCAAATCATAGAGTTGATAACTTTATATGCCAACTCTCATCAAAACAAAAAGAAACAACAAACAACAACAATAAAACTTTATCCCACCTAAGGGTCCACCAATTCAAAAAGAAACAAACCATATTAAGACATTGGTTCATATGTGTTAATTAATTAAGAAAGAATATATTTTTTTGATATACAAATGTTTAGGTGAGTTGCGTTCCAAAGGCTCACCAGATCTAGAATATGCTTTTGAACTCAAAAAGCTCTAATATAAATATTTACAAATCACCTACCAACAATGTTTTCATGTCAGCACTCACAATTTTGTGATTTATGAGCCAACTCCTTACCAACTAGATCAACATTTACCGGCATCCAACCAAGTATATTAAATATAGGCAAATATCAATGATAAGCATTGCCCAGCAAGACCAAGCAGTAAAGAAGAGAAAATATACTAGATACTCGTAACACGAGTTCATTTGCAGGACGAATTTTAAAAAGAAGAATTTGTAGGGAGAGAGAGAGAACGAGGGAAACCTTCAATAATATTGTCCCTCCAGAAACCCTGAGTTGGGGCAACCCCATATCCTGTATTTGATGGCATGTGTAATCTTCAGTTCACTCCTGAACCCAACAAGACGAGGTAATTGCAGGAGTGTTATCATCTCCAAGTGTGGAAGCTTTATCTTCTGCCCATTATTGTTGATGCTGCCTTCACTTTTACGACCAAACACTTCTTTTAATTCAGCAGCCTCTGATATACACAAGATCTCTAGCTGAGGAAGTTCTCTGGCTATTGACGCAGGAAAGAGTCTTTTCAGCTTGTTGCATCTCTCCACCACTAATTCTCTAAGCTTCCTGAAGCATCCAGATACTTTGGTAGTGAATCCATTTTGTTTTTCTACTTTCTCTTCAATAATTTCCTCCAATTCCCCACAATCAGCAATGCTCAAGAAGCCTAACTCTGGTAGACTATCATGGATGACATCCAAGGAGAACAAAAACTTTAACTTTCCGCATTGTCTTACTGTTAAACTTCGAAGATATTGGGGGTTCAACATTTTTCTGGGAATAGGACCTGTCCAGATCTCATGCTCAGGCCCCAAGTTAACTACTTTTGAGTCTTGGAGATGCTGGTCCTCACCAAGAACAACTGATCCTTCAATTTGGAACATGTCTATAACTCCACAACTATCAAGCTCCTTTGAAAACAAAACTCTTAGTGGCAGAGTTGGAGTTTCATCAACACCCAATGGGCCGCCATTCACCACAGCAATCCGTACTCCCTATATGCAATGAGAGGAATGGAGTGAGAGAAAAGAATTTCACGAAACACAAAAAAAAAAGTAGGTTAAAGTGCAAATTTAGCTGGGAAGCTTTTACTTAGTAGCAATTTTGCTCCGAAAGTTTTTTTGGGTTTGAGGTTGATCTGAAAATATTAAAATATAGCAATGTTACCCTTTATTGTTAAAAATGTTAACAGTCAACATCAATTTTGTAATGATCAATGTTAGTTTTTCAATGGGATGGAACAACATTGCTACATTTTAAAGCTTTCAGAGTAACCAAAGAAAAAAAAACTTCCAAGACAAATTTGCCCCTTGACCCAATAAAATGTTACCTTTGTTCTCCAGTACTGAGCTGCTTCCAAAATTGGAGTAAATTTAGGGCACTCATGTATTTGGACCTTGTGAAGCTCTACTGCAAGAAAATTAAACCCTTGGCAAATGTCAATAAGGCCTGGCAATTTTTTGAGTATTATCTCTCTTAAGTTTGGAACTAAAATCTCCTTTTCATTGTTAGACAAGCCTTCATTTGTGCATCCAAAAATTTCCTCAAGTTCCAAAGCCTCAGATATGGATATAGTCTTTAATTGTGAAAATCTCCTAGCCATTCCAATGGAAAATACAACTTTGAGTTTGGGGCATCCAGTGACATTTAATCTCTCTAGATTTGGCAAACACTCTTGAGCCCTACATGTGTTTCGAAGGTCTCCATGCTCCGCAAAAATCTCTTCCAAATTCTCACAATTATAAATGACAAGATCAGTCAGATTTGGAAGGATGGGATGAATGATCGTAGGGAGGACACATTTCAGCTTTCCACATTGATGCAAGCTTATGGATTTAAGATACCTAAGGCTTAGAATTTGGGAGAAGCTAAGGCCTGTCCATATGAGTCTTAGCTCTGGAAGATTTCCTAACTCTACCTGTTTTAATTTTGTGATTGTTTGCTCTTGATGGTCATTTATGAGACGATCTCCTTGAAGATGGAATATGTTTATTACACCACAATTTTCAATGTGGAGCACTTCATTACTCCTTTCACAACCAGCTGTCTCAATTTCCTGTAATCCCTACAGAAAGATTAAAAATAAATAAAAGCACACACATTAAGTTTGCTAAACTGAACTTTCTACGCATTATAAAGCTTCTATCAATGTATCACCAAAAACAATAAAAAAAATAAAAACCTCCATCAATTAAGTTTGCAAAGGACTTCTGGGCTTTGTATTTGTTGGTTTTGTTTGTATATACATTCAAAATTTCTGAAATGAAAAAAGAAAAAAGAAAAAACCTTCTACATGTATTGATGTCATTCTTCCTGGTCTGCATGTTTTGAAATTTAATTTTGCTACCACAACCTCCAATGGATTGACAAGACCATATTTGAGAATTTTATTTATTTCCTACTCCCTCCGTCCCAAAATATAAAAGATGTTTAACCGAATCTCGTGGTTTGAAGTGGCGGCTAAAAACAATAAATATGTCAGAATTATTACTCATTTTTATTAAAATATCCTTATTAATAAGGAGATATGGAATAAGAAAAATAATATTCTTATTAAAGTCTACTACTCTCTCCCCTACCCCTCTCTTCTCTCTTAAAGAATGATAACTTTTATGATCAACACAAGTATTAATACATTGGTATTGAATAAAGGCAAAAAAAAAAAAGAATTAAAATACAGGACATTCTTCAAATGTCTTATATTTTGGGACAAAGTAAGGGTGAAGGTTGTCTTTTATATTTTTGGATAGAGGGAGTAATTTCCAATTCCTCAATGCCATGCAACAATGTGGACTCATATTACCAAGGTAACGACTTCAAGCCATTAATTAAATATCTATAACAATACCAAATGAATGCACAAGAGAGTAAACCCATACCAAATTTGTGAATTTGGGACAATCAAACCAATTTATTGCTTTCAAGGATGGCCAAGTTGGAGAACAATTTCCTGAGCAGATTCTGACTAGACTTGTAAGATTCTGCAGATAAAGTTCTTTCAATTGAGGAAACAAAATCTGGATCTTATTCTGATAGTTTAAAATATCCTCATCAGCATATTTACCAAATACATACTTCATCTGAGAAGCATTTGCAACTTCTAAATTCTGCAATTGTACAAGGCCTTGAGCACAATAAATTGGAAGTACATATTCCAATTTCTCACAATTTCTAATAGCCAGAAATTTTATTTTGGGGAATGTCACTGAAGAATTTTCTGAAACATGAATTCTTTGCTCTCTTGTAGTTGCACCATCTTCCTCTTCATTAAATATGATAAACTTCAACTGATCACAACTTTCCACGACAAGCTCTTCTAATAGCTGTGCAGGTCCTTGTGCTGAAGGGATTCGAAGTACATATTCTAGCTTGTCACAATTACTTACCCTCAAAGCCTTCAATTTGGGGAACATGAAATCAGAACTTTCTGAAATTTCAAATAATCCCTCCCTTCTAGAAGTATCACTTTGTCCTTCATTCATTATTATATGCTGCAATACAGAACATCTTCGCACTTTGATGTTTTCTAGCTGCAATAAGGTCCGGGCAACTGACATTGAAAAGAGTGATGTCAGCATTGGACAATCAGAAACATGAAGCAGCTTGAGATTGCATAAATTGCATTCACCAGGAAATATGCTGACCAATTGACGACAATTAGATATAGATGCTTCGGTTAAATTTTGAAATACGTTAGGTGGAAGATGACCATGACAAACCCGCTTTAGTTTATCCATATCACACAGCCACAACTGGACCAACATTGGGAACACTAGGCCAACTTGAAAGCAATAAGCCTGAGCTGGAGTTGAACAAATGAAGAATTCTATCTCTGAACAAGAATGAAGACTCAACTGAGTCAAATGGTTCATGCTTCCTACTACTCCAGCCAATTCAGGGAAGATACTTTTACAACCCCCATGAAGGTTTTCCAAATGGAAATACTCAACTCTTTGTATCAGATCCTTGACAACTGCGCTTATGGAGGGGATATTTAACTCTCCTAAGTGGAGAACTTGAGTTCTTGCATTCGAAAAATGAATGTGCTTTTTAATTCTCCCCATTTGTAATATATACCTTTGTAAATTTGCAAATGAAACATTCTCCAAAATGCAAGCATGAGGATCTATAATTTGTTTTCCAGAGAATGCTCCAACTCTATACACATATAATTCTTCAAGTTGTAAACACCTAATGATTACTTCATCACAATTTTCAATGCTTGTGCAATATCTCAAATCTAACAACTTCAATTTATTCAATTCTTCTATTCCTTTAGGCAATAACTTGAACTTACTCTTCTTCAATTCAAGAATCTCAAGTCTTTTTAAGCAAACCACAAATGAGATGTCACCTAAATCACATCCTACCAAACGCAGAATGCGAAGATTAGTCAACCACATGGTTGATTGTGGCAATGATACTTTAATCTTATGCACAAGAGGGATTTGTGTAACTAAACCCATAACTCTCAGTCTTTCAATTCCCTCAAATGATGTCTGGGACAAATCCAAAGGGCTATTTGAGTTCAACAATAGAATCTCAAGCTTTGGAGCATCTAGATGTTGAGGAAATTGATCGTTTTTCCCACCATACCATGTGGATATTCCAAAATGTGTGGTATCTGCATCTGATGACAAAGCATTCATTCCTTTTACATGATCAACCAGGACAGAAAAATCCATTTTGGATGCTATTACTAAAGCAAAATCACGTACAACATCATGCATTTTGAAGCAGTCTTCTTTTCCCTCACAATGTATCAGCAATGAATAATCAAGGAGATAAGTTAAACTGGCATTCACCCTGCTCCTTAGATCATCAAATGAATCAGCTTCTCCAAACAAGCCCAACCCCACTCCATATCTAAACAAGTCTTCTCTTTTGATCTCATGATCTTCTGGGAAAATACTACACATCAAGAAAAGTTTTTTCGCTTCTTCACACTTTAAAATATCAAAACTATATTGAAGGCAAGTGAAAGCATCTATAACACCTTCAGGTACTCCAACAGGTTTTGAATGCCTAAGTTTATATAACGCATCCTTCCAACTATCAAGAGGTTTTCCTTTCAAAGTTGTTCCTATAGCTTGGATTGCAATTGGTAGTCCTTTACATTCTGCAACAACCTCTCGTGCCACAATATTTAATAACGAATTCTCTGTAATGCATGCTTTCTTTTGCAAGAAAGACCAAGCTTCCTCTTCTAATAAGAGATTTAATTGAACATTCCTTTGACCATTCATCAAAGTACAAAGATGTTGGAGGCGTGTAGTTAAAAGAATTTTGCAGCCTTTTAGGTTACCATCTAAAGATATCCCAAAATCTTCAAGATTTAATATTCCCCAAACATCGTCTAATATAACAAGAATCCTTTCCTCACTTTGTATTCCCAATGATAATCGCCTTGCTCTCCCATCTTTGCCTTCTTCAGTTAATGGACTCAAATCCAGTTCATCTGCAATATCACCCTGGATTCTCCTAACATCTGGAGAATGGGATACATTGCTAAATACAACTTTATCAAAGAGATTCAATTCTTTAGCTCTTTTGCCGAATTCTTTTGCAAGGGTTGTTTTGCCACACCCACCCATTCCATACAAGCATATCATATAGCAGTCATCATCTTTTATCGCCTCCAAAAGTTGATTGTAAGCCAGCTTCGTGGATTCAAACAACATAAAATTTGCTGAAGAGAAGTATTCAACATTGGTTGGAAGTGAAGCAAAGCGAGAAAAGCTCTCAAACTTGCTATTGTTGTTTAGCTCTATCATTCTTTCTATCTTCCTCTCCAATTGCTTGCATAAATGATATCTTCTTTGAATAGGACACCAATTCCAAAAGCAGCGATCAGATCTCACTTCGTTTTCCAGTTTCTCCACATCTTGCAATATACTATGTGCTTCTTGCAACCACTTTTCCACAACATTTTCAATCATCTCAGTCTTCTTTTTCACATCTTCTGCACGTTGTGACACATCAGTTTTCGTTGATTCCAGCTTCCTCTTTTCTTTCTCAAGCTTTTTTCTCAGTTTGCCAACACAAAACAAGTAATATCCTGTGCGAATTGTTGGAGCCACCGAGTATTCTAAGATCTTAGCTACAGCAGCGACAGCCACCTCTGCCATTTCAACTCCTGATACAAAAAAAGATTGTATTGAGTGAGCGATAATTCACCAAAATATATGTTTGTGTATAACATGAGTCGTTATAGTAAGATGGAGAATCAACAAAAAGTGACTTGAGAGCCAATATCGTCACTATAGTACATTGATAATCAAGTTGAACTAACTTTAAGGTAATTATTGATTATTGATGGCTCAATTTTAACAAAATTATATTATACTAAAAATGGACCCAAAGACACTCAAAACCAAAGCTTATGTTACTAAAACTCTATCTTTTAACAAATTTGTCTTAATTTTTGCCAATAATTAAATCTACTAGGAGATTTTAAACTCATAAATCAACAAATCAAATTAGAATCTCAAAAAAAGGATAGGCGGTTTACATGATTTTATGCTGTGTTATTTTTGTGTGTTTTTCCATCTGTAGCATTATTTTCTGTTGGAAAGAGTAGAACGGTAACCACAGTTTTACTTTTTGATGGCTGTAATGATCCGTAAGGGGTAGTGGTGTGGTAGCACATCAAAATTTGTTACTCTGCCACCTTTAGTATGTAATTATGTATTGCAGCTAGGTACAGTTTTGGATCAGATTTTGAGAAAAAGAAATAAGCTAAGGGCCTTTACAACAAAATTAATATAGCAACATCAGTTTATTAAAATATTTAACCCTTGATTATTGGTGTCCATGCGATTATTATCCTCAAGAACAGCTTAGAAAAGGAGTAGAAGCTTTATACTTTTGCACTAAATATAATACTCCTTCCGATTCTTAATATAAAACCTATTTATCTAATTTAGTTAGATTAAGAAAGTTAGTTAAGGTAATTAATATGACATGTTTTGTTTCTAAGATACCCTAATCAACTTCCTTAGTTCACTCCCTCTCTTTCTTACTTAATTATGGTTGAGGGAGCATCAATAAAGATAAATTGGGAAAAAATTGACAAATATAAGAAATAAGTCCTATATTTAGGACCCTACGGGGTAACTAAAATTGATAGATGGCAGTTCCTCAAATTATATTACTGAGATTTTAGCCATTGTTACTTTGCTGATAATAATTTGGGGTGTGAGAAAATATTACTATCAATTGATCAGGTGTTCAAAGGAATATTGGCATAAAAAGAGAGAGAGATAGAGAAGGTGCTCAGAGGAATGGTGGTAGCTCTTACCCTTTCCCCCCTTTAAATACTTATAGTGTAAATCATTCATATGTATTGAAAGGTCAAATTTTATTTGAGAAGACATCATTTCTTTTTCTTTTTTTTTTTTGGCGAAAAATCCGTTCACACGAAAATTAGCATATCAATTGAGCATGTGATAATCGAAAAGAGAGAGAAAAATATTTTTAAAAAAATCCTAAAACAAACCTCCAATATTAGCTCCCTTAGTTCAACCGTTGTTGTCTTGTTGAGGTAGCAAATGATGGGTTTGTCTCAAGATTAAATTACCCAACGGGATAATTTTCGCTCGCCAAAGATGCCAACTTTAACTTTATGCTTCCTTCATTCACCGAAACCAGCCAAAAACAAAGGGAAATCTAATTTGTCCCACGCCGTAGCATCAGAAAACTGCCGCTAATAGAGAAATTAATCTGATCGAATTAAAGTAGATAAGTTCTAATAAGAGTTTTGTGAGGCTTACCCAGTGGTTTGATTCCATTTCTGGTACCATAAATCAAAAGGGAGCTTTAAGACGACATTGTTGAAGCTCGAGGATCCGGTCTTCTCTCTCTTGGCATGCACATGAATGCAACGAAGTTTGATAAGTAGGGGGTGGAGCTGCCCCACCCATCCGCTCCCATCCTTTTCCTCACAAGTCGTTGTTTTTGTCAACTTGATGACGCAGCAACACACAAGGCACTCCTCAGTCCTCAATTGAATAGGAGGGAAAAATCTCCCTCCCTCCCGCGGGAAAAGTATCACTCGATGGCCCATCTTTATGAAATCTATATATATATATAAAAAGATTAATATTCAATAATAATTAATATTTTGGCTAAATTTAACAACTTTAAATTATAACTTTGAAGTGAAAAAAAGCAAGATATTATTTTAATTCGGGGTAAGTTGGATATAATAGTGGAGTATTTCTTATTACTACTTATTATTCTAAATTAAGTTTTGGTGCCATCAAAACATTAACAATTTTTCCTAGTAGTAACCAATATCCTAAAAGTAGAATTCTAGAAAAATACCTCCATAAATTTAAAAATCCCAAAAGGAATGTTAACATTTCAAAAAGACACTAAGGTACCATGGACCAAATTGAATTTTTTTTAAATTCGCTAACATGAACAGTGCGAAGTAGTGAAAACCATTACTCTTTTTGCGAAAATCATTACTTAAATAGCGAAAATCCAACACTATTCACGTCACGGGTATATTTCCCTCTCTCCTCTGTTAGATGAACAGTGTTAGTGTCAGTGTCAAATGAACAGTGCCGATAGAGGAGGTGAGAGAGAAAGTGATTAGTACGAAGTAACGTAAACAATTACTTTTCTAGCGAAAACCATTAATCAAATAGCGAAAATCCACTACTGTTTACGTCAGCGAATTTTGAGGGAGAGAGAGTGACCAACATGGGCCAAAACGGACTAACGAAATCTATTACCTTTCTTACGAAAATCATTACCCATCTTGCGAAAATCACTAGTGTTCAAGTCAGCAAATTTGAAAAACTCAATTTGGTCCATGGTACCTTAGTGTCTTTTTGAAATATTAACATCCCTTTTGGGGTTTTTGAATTTGGG
>JBAGKO010000011.1:16999593-17031566 GCA_037177275.1 Acacia concinna | reverse complement strand
ACGGCAATCCTCCTTTAAATCCAAATCCTCTACATATATGCTGCCAACATTGGCATAAAAAATCGAAGAAGAAGAAGATACAGAGGCATTTGATGAAGTGTTGAAGCAAGGAGTTGTGTCCACAAACCCAGCGGAATCCACAGGCTGTTCACACCTTACATATATCATATATTTGTTCTCTTCAGGGTAATAGGCATATTGATAATCCTGGCTGCTAAAGTTGTAATCTGTTAAAGAATAGCCAGGAAGGGAAGATGTATCCGACTTCACAATATTGGCATCCCTCACTCGGATTGTGTGGTTCTCATAGTTAATGGACAAAACACTGAATCTCCCAGGTTGCAAGTACATTACCAATTGGTTCTGCTCGCAATATAGGTTGTACTTGTGATCACCACACTCCTCTGGATAGTCTTTTAGCCGAAGAGGGCTGCTAACGTTGTGATCTCCGCAAAAACTAGAACACTTCTGGTGACCATCGAGTGCCTTGCTAGTTCTGTAAAACACTGTTAACAGGAATAGAGGAACCAGTAATTTTGCTGGAGAGCAGTACATGTCCCTTATCACGATGAACTGAATGAATAGTAATTAGTAGTCTCAACTCTGGAAAGACATATAGAAGTCCTTTCAATCATGTATTTCATATAACCAAGAAGTTTCCCAGATATTTTTATCTCGACATACTGATCGATAGGTTTCCTAGAAATTACTCTAAATTAAGTTGACGCTTGACAGCTTGACAGCACAGCCAATAATTCGCAAAGGTCACAGTTTATTGACGTAAGCAGATACATCATGGAGGAAAACGTCGGTTCAATTTGAAGAAAATCATAGGAGGAAATTGAAAAATGGATATTCTCTTGAAATTTAACGAAATTGAATATAAAATATATTGTATCCGACAGGTTTAGTTGGCATTTAAAAAGAAAAATAAGTTCATAGGAAAACTTTTATATAGTTAGAAGAAAATGAGTCAAAAAATCATTTTGCCACTTAAAAAAATATTATTTAAATCTATCTGAAATTTATACACATTTTTATATGACACCAAAAGGCTTTGGTATCCTTTGCTCTTTTCCTCTCTCCACCGGAAATTGAGTTTCGGTGGGAACCCATTTTCAATCTTCTAAAAAAAGAAGTTGGTGGGTCTAAGGTGGGCACAGGAAAATAATTTCCAATTCTAATATCTGATATTTTCAGAGCTAAACAACTGCCGACACTAAAAAATAGTTAATTTTCAATTCCATCTCCCCAAATTCTTCCATCCTTATTTTCGTATTTGAGATGACATAAGGAGCTTGTTATCGATCTCATCTTTCTACTTGGGGGAAGCCATACCATGGAAACTTCACCTGTAAACTCCTTATTCTCTGTATGTTTGTTGCTAATTATTCTTGGGTTTTCATTAGCGTCTGTAGGAAGCTGGAATAGCTGTCCAGAACCTGAAACAACTTGTGGAAACCTTCATGTTCGGTTTCCTTTCCGAGTAATAAGGCGCCAACCATCACAGTGTGGGTACCCTGGGTTTGATTTACAATGTTCTTCTGAAAATCATGCTGTTCTTGAGCTTCCCGGAGCACTAAAGTTCAATGTCAAACGTATTGATTACAAATCACAAACCATTCAATTATATGATCCTTCTGGCTGCGTTTTAAGGCATGTCCCTAACCTCACTCTTTCCCCTTTCCAATTTATATACCCATATGGCTCCTACACCTTTTTCAATTGCTCATCACCGAAAGATAGAGGATCATTTTCAAAGTGCCTCAGCAGCTCTACCTATCAAGTATATGCCTTTGCTTCAAGAACCACCAGGATCGGAGAACTTCCCTTATTATTTTGCCGCAAAATGTTTAACCTTCCATTCATCCCACATGAGATCATTCAACATAATGACACTCTTCGTTTGATGTGGTCTCTTCCAATGTGTCAACTTTGTGAATCGAATGGAACAAGATGTGGATTCAAGAATGGTACTACCAGTAATGATACTGCATGTTTCGAGGTTCGTCACAAAGGTAAATATTTAACTCTTGCATTAAATCTAGCTCTACTTTTTCAATATAACTGTATGGAGATTTATATCATTTCATAAACAGAAAGTAGTGTAGCATTTGTCGTGCAGAGCATTAGTGTTTTTCATATGACAGGCATGACTCTTAGAAATACTAGCTGACCAATCATGTTGATTTCTTTTGTAGGTTCATCGAACAAATCTGTAATTACAGGTAAACTTCCACGATGAACTTAGTTTACTGTACATATTCTGCTGAAGGAATATTATACTTTTTGTAACTAATTATTCGAGTTCTAATATGTGCAGGATCAATCATAGGCTCAGTGCTAGTGGCGAGTACTCTTGTTGCAATTCTTTATGTCCACCACTCTTACAAATCACATAAAGAAAGCCAAGCAATAATTGAAAAGTTTCTGAAAGATTATAGAGTTCTCAAGCCGACAAGATATACTTATGCTGAAATCAAGAAGATTACCAATCAATTTGAAGTCAAGTTAGGGGAAGGGTCTTTTGGTACTGTGTTCAAAGGAAACATTTCTTCTGAGTTCAAAGTTGCAGTTAAGATTCTCACTAATTCTGAAGGAAATGGGGAAGAGTTCATCACTGAAGTTGGAACAATGGCAAAAATCCATCATGTCAACATCATTCGCTTAATGGGCTTTTGTGCAGATGGCTTTAGAAGAGCACTGGTTTATGAATACTTTCCAAATGGCTCATTGCAAAATTTCATAAATTCACCGGATAATAGGCAAGACTTCATTGGTTGGAAAAAGCTTCATGAAATTGCTCTAGGCATAGCCAAAGGAATTGAATATCTTCATCAAGGGTGTGAGCAACGCATACTTCATTTTGACATTAAACCGCACAATGTTTTATTGGATAATGACTTCAATCCAAAAATATGTGATTTCGGTTTGGCTAAATTGTGTTCCAAGGATCAAAGCATAGTGTCAATGACTAACGCTAGAGGAACTTTAGGTTACATAGCTCCAGAAGTCTTCTCTCGAAATTTTGGAAACGTTTCTCACAAAGCAGATGTTTATAGCTTCGGAATGTTGCTTCTTGAGTTAATAGGGGGAAGAAGAATCACACATGACACAAAAGAAAATGCTCCCCAAATCTATTATCCCGAATGGATCTATAATATTTTAGAAGACAAGGAGGATGTTAGGATTCATATTGAGGAAGAGGGTGATGATAAAATTGCGAAGAAGTTGGGAATATTGGGACTATGGTGCATTCAGTGGCATGCTGTGGATCGACCATCAATGCAAGTAGTGGTTCAAATGTTAGAAGGAGAAGGGGACAAATTACCAATACCTCCTAATCCTTTTAATTCTAAAGTTACTACATCAACAAGAAAAAGGGTCAGCGCACCTTCAAGAAATGTGATGCAAGGCTTAGAAATAATCCAAGAAGTAGAGTAATAGTTTCAAGAAGTGTCATTCAAGGTTTAGAAATAATCCAAGAATAGAGTGACAGTCAATAATGGTCAAATATTAACTTAGTTTTAGAATATTTAGAAGTTATTGGCATTTTGTTGTGTGTTGTTCTATCATTGTTTGTGTATGTTGCTTGAGCCTTGTGTCTTGGGCATAGAAGAATGCAATATGTAAAGTATATATCTAAGCTTTCTTTTTTCATATGATGTGTTCAAACCAAGCATAATTGCAATTTGTGGTCAAAATCTGTCGCCTATAACATTGGAAATATTAAAAAGACTAAATTTTCCTTTACACCATATAAAATATAAATTCATCCATTAACTTAAAAGGGCTTAAATGAGATGGCTGAACGGGTTCAACATGTTTTGATGGCTCTAATATCATATAAAGTATGTGTGTCAAAAAAAATAAAAGTCTCACATTCCTTGAGAGAGATAATACAAGAGTATATATAGTACTCTTGTGCTTTTTACCAAATAAATTATCAAGATCAGAGTAAAAGTAGAACAAGGTTCAAGTATAACAATTAGTTAGGATTAGGATGCCTTAGTATACTTTTACTTAACAATTATCGATGACAATAAACAAGATTAATTTATTTAAGAGCGTGAAAGAGAAAATTACGTTTTCTTTAAGTAAGTTATAAAGACATAAATATTTCATTAAATCTTGGACAAGGTTTTATAAATAGAATGGGAGATTAAAAATCTTGAAATGCCATCAATTATTTGAAAAGCAATTATGTAAGGATATCCATTCCAGCCATTTGAATCAAGCTTCGATAAGCACAAGTTAAGACCAACAAGCTCAGATAAATAAACACAAATTAATTATTCCAAGAATGTATGAATGCACTTTTAACTTTGACTTATATCAATAGATTCAAAGTCTCTGTTAGTAAAAACTAATTGTTTATCCTAATTAAATTAGTCGGTTAGATACATTATTGCCTTGACTTGTACCAATAGATTCAAAGTCTGTTAGTAAAAACTATTTGTTTATCATAATTAAATTAGTCCGTTAGATACATTATTGCATTACAGCTGTACATTAGTTAAACACTTAATTAGTTAAACATATCTTGATTATGCTTCTACGTGATCAATAGACGGAAATAAACAGCTGGCCGGGTGGGAAATAGATGCAAAATGACTAAAATACCTCTTACTCATAGGAGCAATTTTATCTTGTTTTATTATTATTACTTATTAGTCCTCCAATTCATAATGTAAAATCCATCTTATTGTCACATTTCATAATAGTATATATATTTTTCACAACAACCTCCAACTTCCTTAATTAACTCCCATTTTTACCTTAATTATTGTTGAAGAAACATCAATATGAATATTTTAGAAAGAAATTGAAAAATATATTAAATAAATCATATATTTTTGGAAAAATTAAAATAAAAGATCTAGAGAAAATAATATTTATTTTAAAAGACCATAAAAACTCTAATTAATTAGAAGGACCAAACATCATAATATAAATTTAAAATGACTAAACTACCCCTAAAAAGTAACAAAACTTTATACATTATCTTTTGTATTCATAATTAAAAACAAAACTAAAATTAAAATCAAAACCTTCCATCATTTAAATGTGATATAATCATATCTGTTATTTAAATTATCAATATCCATATCAATTAAGTTATTTGTTAGTAAAAATTAATTAAACACTGTTTGTAAAAATAAAAACTAAACTCATTTTATATTTTTCAAGACATAATAGATTTTTTTAATTTTATTAACATAAATTTGAGGAAATTTTTTTACCAACATAATTTGTAAGCTATATAATTTTTTAAAATGAAAATAAATCGTATAAAATTTCTTGATTTATAAAAAGTAATAATTCTGAAAAGAACTAAAAGTTGTGAAAATTAAAAATTGAAAAAAGATTTTTTTTAACTTGTGAAATTTAAAATTTTGTATCAGTTTTTAAAATAGGATGCAGGAAAGAATGTAGGACAGAATACAAAATTTTGTTAGGGGAATTTCAATATTTTTAATTTATATTTTTTTGTATTTGGTAATTTAAAATAATTACAGCTTTTATTGTCTACCTTTTATTTGGTACAAGGGATTTGGAGGGGAGGGGAAATTTTTATAAGTTGAATTTTTTAAAAAATAAATAAGTAGGGTAAAAAGTTTTAAATTAATTTTTCATACTTTTTTATATTACTTTTTCTCTTTATTAAAATTTTATAATCCCACTTCTTCAATTTTTTTAAATTCAACTTCTAAAATTTTCATTTTCCCTCCCCTCCCCTCCTACCAAACAGCCCCTTAATGTTCACTGTATTCTGTATAGTAGTATATACATCTATCTTCCCAGAAAAAGGATTTTAACTAATACCCGTATTTAGTTAGTTACGTTCCATGGATTAACTGTAGAATATTTGTTCTTTTGAATCCGTTCTGAATTCTGGGAGGCAGGAAAAAAAGGTCCTGAGTTCCGACTTAAAGTCTTCTTTTACTTAATCTTTTTGGATTAAACTAATATTTAAACTTAATTAAATAGGACTTGTAGAACAAGCCCGAGAGACTTGCCAGGCTTGTGGAGCAAGACAATGACTGGTCTTTTGGAATATACTCTCTTTTAACATTTTATGCCCTCACTCTTCTGTAGGGTCAAGGCACATGAATATCCTATATTTGTTTGAAAAAAATGTTGAATTTCATGTTAAAAATTATTTCACATAATAAAGTTTATTTGTTTGTGTAAAAATTCACCATTCAAACAAGTTTTTGATGAAAAGGTGTATTTATATTATACATTGAACTAGTTAAGGTGATGTTCAATCAAATCGTGGGTAACTGAACTGAATGAATATCAAACTATAAAAATAAAAAATAAAAAAAGAAAAGAAAAGGATAGTATGTATAAATTTCATTCTAATTTCTTTAAGAAAAATTAAAGCCTTACATGATGTCCTTGAATTAAAAAAAAAAAGTGTTGAGTAATGGTAACATTGGTACAAATAAATAATTTGTGGGTGAAATGGAATATGTAAAAGTTAATAAAGGAGTTATCGTTATTTTAAATATAAAATATCAATCCATAGTATCTTTTAAATTTATAATTATTTCCTAATTTTTTCTATTAGTGGCACATTGAGAGAGTGCTTGTGAAGGGAATAGTTTCTAATGAAATGATTACTCTCTTTTTTCAAAAACAAAAAAAACAAAATACATTTTATATGAAAAAAATCAACTCACAACTGAAGTAAGTATAAACTAAAACTAGTTTTGGGTCAGATCAAACATACAAAAGAGAGCGAAAAAACTAAAAATATATAAAAAAGAAGAAGAAGCTGAAAATATATATTTTAAAATAAAAAAAAATAAGAAAAATCTACTTTAAAATAACAAACACATTAAAACAACAACAACAACAACAAACATGCATGTTTGGAAAAAACTAAGTCAACTAAAATGGCCTATAGTGTTCACTATATACATCTGTCCCCCTAAAAAAGATTTTAAATACTACAATATTTAGTTAGTTTCCATGAACCGATTGTAGTATATTTGTTATTTTGAACTAGTTCTGAGGTTTGACTTAAAGACTTAAAGCCTACTTTAATTTACTCCATCTGTTTGGATTAAACTAATATAAAACTTAATTAAATAGGCATTGTAGAACAAGCCAGAGGGCCATGCAAGGCTTATGGAGCAAGTCAATGACTCAAGGTGGCTTACAAAGCAAACCAAAACGTACGTGTCTTTCCTTTTTTAAATATAGTAATATTTTTATAAAATGTTAAATTTGGACTGTTGATATCATAATCTATCCTTGAAAAAGGGAAAAAGAGAGAAATGGGTAAAGGAGAGAAGTCAATCCTATCATTTGCAGTTAAATTTACATTAAAAACATGATCTTATATTAAAGATTGAGGTAATATAAATTTAGAAGGCAAAATAGATTAACATTTTATATTTAGAACAACAACAAACTATTAATATATAGCTAGTTTAATTGTGTAAAGCCTTACTAGATCCTTTTAAATCTCGAGTTTAAATCCTATAAGTTAAAGAAGACACTTGTGTTGGAAGGCGAAACAAAAGATACATAATGGATGATTTTTATACATAAGAACAACAATAAACTTTTACAGATATCACTAAGATACTGAATTGTGCAATATTTTACAAATATCACTAAGAATTGTGCAATATTTATGCTTATTTGGAATAACTTATTTATGGGTAATAAGATTTTATTTACGGAGTACGAAGTAAGTATGTGAGAGGGGTATTTCTAATACTGTGTATAAGATCTTATTTAGCTTAAATAAGTCATACCAAACAAGCCCTTATATTATTTATACCCATGTTACCATTACCCAAAACCTTTTTATTTCTTTGACAAAAAACTCGCCCATTTTTTCTTTTAATATAAATCAGGGGCGCCAAGTAACGCTTTAAACTTATTTAAGAAATTGGAATGAATTTAATGAAGAGTGTCCTTTTATTTTATTCTTTTTCATCGTTTGATATCGATTCATTTCAAATTGCACATGCTTTGATTGAACAACATCACCTAGTTAATGTATAATATAAATACATCTTTTCATCAAAAACTCGTTCGAATGGTAAATTTTTACATAAACAAATAAACTTTTAGATGTGAAATAAATTCAATCTTTCTAACAAATACAGGATATTCATGTTCCTTGACCCTAGTAGAAAGAGTGAGGGCATCAAAAACATTACTTAAAAGAGATTAATATTCCAAAAGACAAGGGGACAACCTTAACTTTTTTTCTTAATTTGTTGGTAACCAAGTGGACAAATTGTCCAGCATATCCTCAAAGCTATATTAGCTAATAAAACCCTAGCTACTTCACACAAAAAAAAAAAAAAGGATGGTACATTCATATGTGAGTGTTTGTGGCCTTTTATGTATATGGGGATAACATATGATATTCCAATTTTAAACCCAGACCCATTTGGTAAGTACGTATTAACTAATGATTATTGGAGTATTGTCTGAGCTAGTTAGGGAATTTTTATTTTGGTTATGTTTTTACTATTTTTAGAAAATTTTCCTTCCTAACATTCTTTCCCTCATATTTTCCTCTCACTTCATTCTACATTTAAATACAGGTATTTCCATTAAGGGGTATCCAATAAATGACTAACTGATAATTTAGTAACCCCACAAAAATATAAAGTAACATGATCAATTTTTACATTTATATAAATTAATTTCGTCAGCAATAATTTAACTTTTCTTTGTTTTAGTTAAGGGTTTTTCCACTTTTGGCATTTGTCAAAATTCAAAAATGTATTTTGTCCCAATTGCTTGTTTAATTATATATTCTTTTAGTTCTTATTATAAGACACTAACTAACAATTCTCACACACCAATAAAAATGGTTAAAAGCATTAAATTTATCCTAAAATGCAAGTAATTTCTATTGGTACCCTTACTAAATAATATACTGCCTCAGTTTCAAATTATAAGATGTATTTAAACGAATCTCATAGTTTGAAGTGGCGGTTAAGAATAATAAATATATCAGAATTGTTACTCCTTTTAACTAAAATACCCTTATTAATGAGGAAATATGAAATAAGAGAGAGAATACTCTTATTAAAGTCTACAATTCTCCCCCTCCCCTCTCTTCTATCTTCAGGAATAATAATTTTTATGGTCAACACAAGTATTAATATATTGGTACTGAATAAGGGGAAAATTAAAAAAGAAAGAAATTAAAGTACAAGACATTTTTTAAATATCTCTTATATTTTAAGACAGAGTAAAAATAGTTGTTATTTCTTATATTTTGGGATGGAGGGAATATTAATTAACACTCTTTCCTACTACTATATTAAATATGGGTAGACATGAAAAAATAATTAATACTCCTTAGAAACTAACAAGTGTCTTACAAAAATGACCAAACTCACTTGTTAGTTGGTATCCTATAGTAAAAATAGTAGGGGTACTAATTTCTACATTTAAAAGTATGGTGCAACTAATAATACAAGTTACTTCTTCCTATATGAGATGTATTTACCTAATTTAATTAAATTAAAAAATTTAATTAAATTAATTAATATAAGATATATATTTTTAAACATCATAGTCATTTTCTTCAATTCTCTTATTTATTCTCCTCCTTTTATTATTATGCAATGGAGTACTAAACGGCTTTTTTTATTTAAAAATAAATAAATAAAAAGAGTCCGTGAAATAAGTGGACGCAAACAAGCTTGAATTTTTAACTCTACTTTGGGGATGGGCTAGGCGAGTCACGTTTTACTGGACATTTACTAGAAGAAGACTAGAACTCGAGTATATAGGAACCCAACCTTCCCTCCTCATTGTTTCTCTGTGATTAATTTCTCCCCCTCTTCAGATAGACCCATAAAAGTAAGTGAAAAGCAAAGCAGCGCCTCAGTTTTTTTTTTCATATTATTATCATCGGCGCACTGCTCTTCCCCACCTAATCCCATCAGAACCTCCGGGAAAATCGCCCAGAAAGCAAAGAGGGGGGGAAAAAAAAAAGAAAGTCTGAAGCGGTTTTCTGACCGACTTTTCAAGTTCGTTTTTTATCCTTGCCGAAGTGATTGGGAAATTGAAGTTACCTTAATTCGCGTGTTCCATCGAATCCGAAGATTTTAGAGTTTGCCATTTTTTTTTGGGTTCAGATCTTTGATTTGTTGTTGGAGCTCACTAGCCGATCTTTGATGTGTTGACTGGGATTGTTTGGTGGATTGAAATGTGAAGCTTTTTGGGTAGTGTTTTTGCTTGGATTTGAACTCAGACTCAATGCCGTTGCTTCAGTGATTCTCTGTGGAAATGTCGGCTTCTTTAGCTCCTTTCGAGCGCCCTCGTCCTGGGGCTTCCAACACTGTAAGTTTTGTTTTTGCGGTGTTTGGCACTGAAGGAATGAATCGGCTTGAAATACAGTTTTTGAATGTAATCTTTGATATTTCTGATATCTATGACTGGAAGGGAGTGAATGCCGGAGGGCTAACGATGCACCCATTGACGGAAAGTTCAGGGAATTGTGATTTGCCAATTACGTTGATTCCCGCTTGAACGGGGACTCGTTAGGTTTAGTACAGGTCTGCGCTAATTAAGCAAAATGTAGTTAAAGGAGTAATAATGTCAAGAGAGCCTTTCCTGGTTTGTCTTCCATGCTAGGCTTTGAATTTGATGTGAAACTCCGTTCTTAGTGTTCCTATAATAGATAAAATTAAATTATTACTGGAAAATCTAGTATTTTTTTGGGGATAGGTATCCTCCCCATGAAAAAGACCAAAACCCTACAAGACGTGTTTCCTCAAAGATGCAAGTATCCTTGTGTATATTGGTGAGTTGAAATTGCAATAATTCAAAGAAGGCAATGGGCGATATATGGGGAAGAATTGGACACAAGTGATGTGGGCTGACTGTAGAGTTGATTGGTGAAAGTGAAACAGAATAGTGAAGGGGATCTATTGCGGTTTCTAACAAATTATCAACCAAAGCCCTAGCCTGGTCAAATGAGTTTTGTAAAGGTCTTTTAGTGATGTTTTAATCTGCATGACTTACTCTTGTCAATTGTTATCTCATGGAAACTTAATCTGTTTGTTCTTTGACATAGTTACTAAATTTCTTGCATGCTTTGGGGGGCTCTTCTCTTTATGAACTGAGTATGAAACTATTGAAGTTTGATTACTTCTGAGTATGTCATATAGAAAAATGAAACTGCTAATGAACTCTAACTTTGTTATTTGGATCTCACATGTTAGGAAAGAAAATAAACATGAATGCACATATTGGTATAGATAGATAGTCATACTCACATTTTCACCTTTATAAGGAGTATAACATCCTCCATTTTAGTTGTATAAATAGTGCTCTATGCTTTTCAAAGCCAATTGTGCTCAAGGGCAATTAGAGGGTCGCTTATTATGTGAGAATTAAGTAATTAGGACTTATAAATAGGATTAGAGTGGTATATACTTTGTGGGAAAGAAGTTTCACTTCCCAAGAAGTATGATTCATTGAACCAAGGGACCCCAAGTCGTTTAATTTAAAAGCAAATTTCATAGGCTTCAAGTCTGGTCATGTGAAGAGAAAGAAAATGTTACGATGAGAAAGTAAGAAGAGATGTGAGGGTAGGAATTATTGTCATCTCAAGGAAAGATAAATTCGGCACGTTTATTTCAATTTAAATTTTTCCCCCTTAAAAGATCCCCCAATGTTGTTGCTTTTAGATATTTTTGTCTAACCAAAAAACTTAGAGGATGCTAACCCTGATAAAAACGGTGAGGAAGTTTACATAATTATTTGAGAAAAGTAAAACTGCTAATTTATTAGACTAACCTTGTGGCGAAAGAATTGCGTTCAGAATTTAATATTTGGTGTCCTTTTGTTGTTTTCATATAATTCATTGTCATGACTGGAAGTTCCTACTTTCTATGTGGTGTTTAATTTATAGTACTCCTTCTGGTTCTTAATATAAGACCTATTTACTTCATTTGAATAGATTAAGGATGTTAGTTAAGTTAGTTAATATGAGGTCTTCCTTCATTCCCTTCTTCCCTCTTCATTGGTTATTGTTAATGGAGCATCAATAAGGTAAATTACAAAAAGATTGATAAATAGTGAACATAGGTTTTATATTTATGACTAAGATCAACTCTCCTCATAGGTCCTATATAAGGATAGGAGGGAGTAATATTTAATTTCACATATTGAGTTGATTATTATTTTCATGACGTCAAGAAATTGGAACTGGTAAACACTTGAGAAACCCTGGAAAATCCATCACAGCAGCAACAATTTTAAGGGAAACAAGTATTCATGCCTTTTTTTTTTAATGGTTGGTTCTCTCTTAAAGAATTGTGTGTGATCTGTCATAGAACATGATTTGCCAGTCTCTTGATGATTTATGAAATACAAGGAGAAGGTTAACCGGCTGGATGAACAACAGGGACCAGATAGAGGCAAGGCAAGTGGGGAAAAAAACAAATATTCTAATAGCCTCTCAGAGTAAAACTTTTACTACTCCCATTTGCCAAACTGCATAGCTGAAACTTGAAAATGGAATAAAAAAGGAATAAGAGGTCCTTGTAGCAGAGAAATTGGAGGGTTCTTTGTTGAGAAAAGTTATTGCATTAAGCTCAAACCGAATAGGCATATTACTATGAAGAAGCCTGACCTATATAGGGTCAATCTCTTTTTATTCGTTCTAAAACCTCTATATTGGTACAAGATGAACTGTTCCAAAGTAGCAGCATGCCCAAGATTATTCAAAAGTCTGTCTATCTTGACCCAGATGTACTAAGCAGTGTGACAGTGCAGAAACTGATCACTTCATATTTTAGAATTGTGCTAGGTTGATAATAGAATTTCAGCTATGGTTTGTTTGGTCATTTTGTAATTTCCTTATACCCAAGCATCTTGAAGATTCTAAACAGACCCTTGTGGTCAGTGTTAAGATGGTGCCAAATTTGGCAATAGTTTCACTGATTTGGTTATTAGAGTCAAGGGTCCTGTCTACTGGCAGTTAGTTCATCTGAAGAAAATATAATGTTTTTTTTAATATTGATAATAGTGAGTATTTTCCTTAATGCTTCAGTGTATTTTTGTAGATATTTGGATATTATTGATGTCCCCACCCCTAATTTGGTGGTTTGTACTTGAAAATAAATCTGAAAAGGTTTTTCCGTGTATTAAGGCCTTAAGTGTTTGATTGTAGATTATTTCAATTAGAACATAGTGAATCATGATTTAAAAATAATGTTTGTCTTGGTTTCTAACCTATGGTATTATTTGCAGGTTTTCAAAAGTGGCCCACTTTTCATATCTTCTAAAGGTTTGTTGTTATATCCATTTTCCTCTTTGGTTTTCTTTCTTTTGGTTAATAATATATCCAAAGATCTGATTTTTGATAGAGCCAAATCACGCCATGCGGCTTATGTAGTTGATCCCACCTAGTGGGATAAGGCTTTATTGTTGTTTGGCCTAGTTTGTTGCATGAAATCTGAGGCTAAAAGCTGCATGGTTCATGGCCTTGTGAACAATGTGGCTTTCAGTAGTTTATATTCATTAATGATTAATGATTTGGAAATGTTCATGATATTCTGTTTTGAACCTTTGTAGGAATAGGCTGGAAGTCTTGGAAAAAGCGGTGGTTTATACTTACACGCACATCATTGGTTTTCTTTAAAAATGATCCTGTTAGTATCTTGCCAATCTAACCTATCTTTACTTGGAATATTATTTTCCTTGCATCCAATTCTTTTTCTGGTTCTCTGTATGAATTGGCCTTTGATATCAGAACACTGATTTTGCAAACGGTAAAATTGTGACTGATTGAAATTCTCCCTCCATAAACATCAGAATACTGATAGTTTATTCTGATATCCATGACAAATGGAATTTTGTTCATTCACATGTGCGGTTAGAGATTAGGAGGTGGCTACAAAGTATAAAATTATAGAGCTTATTTTAATTTGTAATGTAGAGTGCCCTTCCTCAGAAAGGTGGTGAAGTAAATCTGACACTGGGCGGTATTGACCTGAACAATTCAGGGAGGTAAGGTTTGTTGTAGAAATCCTTTTTATGTAACATTCTGATGATCTGCCTTAATATGTGAGCTTTATCCTTCAGTGTTGTTGTTAGAGAAGACAAAAAACTGCTTACTGTATTGTTTCCTGATGGACGTGATGGAAGAGCATTCACTCTCAAGGTTCTTTATTTACTACTAAATTTCTATATGATAGGATAAAAAATTCAGTTGCCATTCCTTTTAATTTCCATTTGAAATTGTGTGGCTATACAAATTCTTAATTGTTTTCTCAAATGGATAGGCTGAGACATCAGAAGACTTGTATGAATGGAAGACAGCTCTTGAACAAGCCCTGGCACAAGCACCAAGTGCTGCTCTTGTCATGGGTCACAATGGGATTTTTAGGAGTGATGCGAGTGATTCCCTTGAAGGGTCCTTTAATCAATGTTTGTTCTTCACCACTGTTGCATTTCAGCTTGTTTCAATTTTAATAGCATAATTATATTATACAGGAGCTTTCCCTGTACGTTTGCATGTACTTCGCATTTTATTACTAGTTTTTATCATTATTTTGTTTGTTTATTTAGATTCCTGTCATTCATTTATTCACTTGTTTGTTGTATTGGGCATCCAGGGAGGGATAAGCGACCTGTTAAGTCTTTGGTTGTTGGAAGACCGATTCTTCTAGCATTAGAGGATATTGATGGAGGTCCATCCTTCCTTGAGAAAGCTCTTCGGTTTCTAGAGCATCATGGTAAGTAAGGAGGCTTTCAATGCCATAACCTTGTAATATAGCTGTATTTCATGTCACTTTTGTATGCCCCTCTGGAGGCAGGCATTAGCATGCTAGTCAGATTTACTCCCCATGCCTTGTGTGATCTTTATTCATGCTAAATAGGGTTTAGATGGGCCTAGCTTGTTCTCGTAACACTCCCCCTCTAGTTGGAGTTCAAATTTAACCCTGCTCTTTTTTGGCATATGAAATTAATCCTAGCCCAAGTTAGAGACTCTGGAAGATTCTGTTGTTTTCTTGCTCTTACTTTAAGATATAGAAATAGAAGTAAGGTGCTACTGAATTTCCTCTTGTAGTCATCTCATGGAACATTGGGTTTCTATTGCACCTGTTTATTTACTTCTATTATGTGTTCTTTAAAATTTTCATCATGCAAAGTCATTCAACATAGCCTCTGGCATGGTGTTTTTGAGGCTTTTTTGCAATTGGATGCTATTCTTCATATCATCTAATTCTACAATCTACAATGAGAGATTCTGCAATCAGAGAATAAGTTGTATGCATGAGTAATGTTTACCCTGTTCTTCAGTAAGGGGCTGCTGTTTAATTTGCCATGTGCAATTTGCAGGAACTAAAGTTGAAGGAATTTTACGGCAGTCTGCAGATGTTGAGGAAGTTGATCGGAGGGTTCAAGAATATGAGCAAGGTACTTTAAAGCCATTGTTGTCTCTATAAATGACGAGAATTATGTTTTTAAAAGAGGCCAAGAATCCAGATAACTAATAAAGTCGCCTGGGGTTTCAAATCAATTGCAAGCCAAAAGGAAAAGGTTCAAGTAGAAAGGGAAACAAAATTTCATAAGGCCCCAATTTTTTTCTTTTTCACTTATTTATGTATCATGAAGTCATTTTCTAGTCCATTGCAGACATTGTCCGTTTGTTTTATTGCAGTTACCGCGTTCCTCAATTAAAAGACCATAAAAGATCATATTGTTATACAGATTCTTAGATACGCATGTATATGTTTATATATATGCATATTGTGTAGCCATTTATTTTTATAGACCTTGTGGGTGCCTTACTTCTCACCTACATTTTCAGGCAAGACTGAATTTGGCGCTGATGAGGATGCACATGTTGTTGGTGACTGTGTTAAGGTTTGTATTGGTTTTTAATAACATGTTTAATATCAAGATAAAAATATATAGATAAACTCTATGTTGAACATGCTGTAGGATAAAGAAGAAAATCCTCAATCTGATGTACAACATGACTTGAAATTTCCTAAAGGTTATTGTAAAGCCGCACATCCGCACAGCCCTCAACATTGTAGAGCACAGATTAACCTAAAATGTTTGTCTCAGTGATTTAAAAAACTTTATCAACTTTTCCCCCTCCTTCAATGGAAAGAAGAAATTTAATCAGATGGAGATGATTTGTTAGGAGTGGGTTAAGATATTGCTCAAGCACATTAAGTAAAAGACATAAAGCAAAAACTCAAAACCATAATCATACCAATTCATTGATACATAATGCTCTCCAACCCCTTGTGTAAAGGAAACTGCCGGAAGAAATTTTGTTCTAGTCAACATAGAGTAGCTATCTGAGCAAATTGCTGCCTTTGAACATGCCGAATTACCGTATAAGTTGCACCTGCCATAAAGCCTTACCCTCTTAACACAGGCCGAAATTTCTAAAACTCAGAAACTGCTGCAAGTTTTGCAAATTGAGGATAAATAAGATTCACCAATCAAACAAATTGTATTCTAATGTTCTGATTTCTAGACCATACAAAAATAGACACCCTCAATTTAAAATGCTAGCTTGTCAGTCAATTTTCTGTGCTTATAATGAGGAGTGGTGGTACTAAATGAATTATTGACTCTTTAATCTTCTTTAAGGTTCTAAAACTCTCTAATAAGGAGATAGCCATTATTTTTTACCTAGGTGAAATATGAAATCCTGTATCTTTGATTGGTGTCTGTTGGTCATAATATACAATCTTTTTAACACTAACAGTTTATTTACAGCATGTTCTGAGGGAGCTGCCCTCGTCTCCAGTTCCAGCTTCATGCTGCACTGCCTTGTTGGAGGCCTATAGTAAGTTTGGCTCTGAGTTCACTCTTCTTTAAATGCATGGCTTTATATAACTACCATTGGACAGCTTAGCATACAAGCTAATGAAGCCACAGGCATGTGTATTGGCGCTCAATATGTTTTTCTTAATTGTTTTTAAGCTTAAGAAGCATTCTTCTAGCAGCACACTGCTAGACACGGTAGACACCCTTTTATGGTATACCATGTTATTTTATTATGATTGAAGCTTTGCTAATTTGCTATATGGTTGGTTTGTTTCAAAAATGTGGTAAAGATAAGAAATTTGTGCATTATTTATGTATATAACTGGAAAGAAATTTAGTTTAGTTTTGTGTTTGAAAATGGTGATCCATGCATTTACTTCTTGATAATCAATGCTCGAATTATGTTTTCTTTTGTGAAGTTCACTGTTCCACAGCTGCCATATCTGTGTTGTCGTCATATTTAATATTTTTAGCACACTTGCATCTATAGATCCCGAGTTTTACTTTGAGTTTTACTTTTGAATCTTAGTGACGTGAGATTCCTTTTTCCTGTTGAACTGAAGTTTATGCTTTGTCTAATTTCTAGTCAAATGCACATTTGAGCATCCAATATGTCTAGTACCATAACTTTTTTCTCCCTGTACTTTCAACTGTAATCCAGTATTGTTTAAAACAGTTTTGTTCTCATGTTATTCTGAGGCAGAAGTTTATGTTATTGTTTACTGCTTTATTTTACAAGAAATTGATCGGAAGGAAGCTAGGGTCAACGCAATGCGCTCTGCTATACTTGAGACCTTTCCGGAGCCGAATCGACGTTTGTTACAGAGGTCTTCTTCACTTTTCCTTCCCGCTTTCCCCCTCTCTGGTAGATTCATTGATGATATATTACCTTGCTTTTCTAATCTCTAATTTACAGGGGTTTGGGATCAAAGTTGTTAAGATAAAGATCTTACATAAAATCAACTAAGTAGATAAAAGTTTGAATCTTAGGATCACTAAACCCTACTGCTTTTGATGCAAAATTTAGTTATTTAACATTCACTAATAAGCATGGTATTATCAAAAATCTCATCATACGCCAACCACACAAGTTATGAATCACAACTCAAGGTAAAAGCATAATAATTCTTTATTCAATTGATGTTAATCGTAGAATATTGCTATGTGTCATGATCTGGATCATGATCACTGCCGGTCTTGGAAGAAAACAATTTGATGGAACGTTGGGAACATTAGTTTTGGTTGTTCATCCTATGCAGAATTCTGAAGATGATGCATACAATTTCTTCACATTCAAATGAGAATCGGATGACTCCATCAGCTGTTGCTGCTTGCATGGCACCTTTGCTCTTACGGCCTCTACTTGCTGGGGAATGTGAATTGGAGGATGAGTTTGATGTAAATGGTGATAGTTCTGCTCAGCTTCTAGCTGCTGCTAATGCTGCTAACAATGCCCAAGCAATTATTACCAATTTATTGGAGGAGTATGAAAGCATATTTGACGTAAGTTACTTTCATCAATCTTTGTTGGTCCTGGTTTATTTCTGTTTAATTGATGGTGAATGTGATTCAAGTGTTTCTGTGGTATTTTCTCATTCTGTCTATGGTATTTTAATTATCTCCAGTCACTATTTTCTTTTATTGTCGTCCTATTTATACTTCCTTGCCATTTACAAATGATGAGCGCTTGCCATAATTTTGACCAATTGAGTTGCACATTGATCTAAATTCCAGATATGTTGCATGTTTGCTAGTATGAATATGTCCAGCTTTTAAACAATCTTTTGTCAAAGTATTCATTTAAAACTTCTATTGAGCACAAGAAAGGCCCTGTACCTTACTACTTGTATCTCTGTTTGTATAATCTAGTTCAATAACCTTTTCACCAAAAAAAAAAAATCTAGTTCAATACCTAATTTAAATTGATTGAAAATTTCCATTGAGGAGTTCATTTGGACTAACGTATGAATTAAAACCTGGGACTTGCTTTAATTGGGATGTTCAGTTTTATTTTACCTAATTGGAATTTGGCAAATTAAGACAACGTGACATTGAATTTTCATTTTTAAAGTTTTATTTCTTATTTGTTGGTGTTATAGAAACCTTAATGTGTACTAACATTAACATATAGATTTTAAATCAATGCAAAGACATATATGTAGACAGTGCTAATAGCCAAGCTGCTAAGTCTTCATCTATTTTTCCAGGAAGAAAATATGCAAAGATGCTCCATTTCAGCAGATTCCCGGATTGAGAACAGTGGGAGTGAGGATTCCACTGATGATGATAATACAGATGTAAAAGAAAACGGTTACCATGATGCAGAGAATGAGGTTGATCAAGAGACGGATGATGATGCTGATCGTGTACTCAGTGGAAAATTGAGTGAAAGTAGTGGTTATGCTGGCAGTGATCTTTATGAATACAAGGTTTTCTCATCTAACGCCTAATTTTCAATTTTTATTTTTTTTTAAACATGTCTTCAAGTTAGATGTGCCATGTTCATAATCTCTTAGTTACTATTATTCTTTTTTGCCACCTTTTCAGCCATTTGGAGGTGATGACTCTGATGTTGGATCCCCTAACAGCAACCAAGTTAAAGCTGAAAATGCAAAGTCCAATGCTGGTCCTGATACCCCACTTTCTGAGGATCAAAACAAGCAGAAAAAGGACAATGAGAGATCAGTTGATATGCAGGATGCTTCAAATATGTCTCCTGTCACTGAACCTTATCGTTCTATGGGTGAGATTTTATCTTCCATGGATCATGGTAACCATTTGCCTGTTCCTGGGGTGGGGCCAGGCCCTGGAAAGCAAGCTAATAAGGCTAGTGGCACTAATATCAGTTCTAAGCGGTCAACATTCTGGGGAAGGAGCAATGTGAGTTATTATTTTCTTGTATTACTTCTGCTCAATACATTTTGGTCATATCAAGAAGCACATGATGTAGGAAGATTTTGGAGACAAAGAGAAGGAATGACTGGATAACCAAAATAACTTGCACAAAAATCTTCAACTATAAGCCCATTACTACGAATTTGATCCATAGTAATATCTGTATTCAATGTTAGGCATCTGACATTGTTTATGGTTTGTGCAGGCGAGGAAGACACCATCAGTTGAATCAGTTGATTCTTCTGGAGAGGAAGAGTGAGTTGCAGAATGCTGTGTAGCAATATATCTACATTTCTGTTTTGGCTAAAGAAATATTTTTACCAATAATGCCTACAAAATTGCTGACTTAATATTCTTACGTTTCTGGTTCCTCAGCTATATCTAAATATCATTGGTTCCTTGATATTGATATTCTTGATTCTTCATAGGGTTCAAGCTTCTTGTATTGGAACCTAGATTTTAGTTCTTGTTTTTTTAAGAAAAAATTATAATTAATGCTTTGTGGAAACACTATAAGTATTTGAAAGAGTGATTCCTAGATAGGTCTTCTTGTTGTTCTGTGGATAGATCCTTTACGACACTCTAGGCTCTGCAGTTTGCTTCACATAACCTTTTTTCTTATCTATATAGTGACGTGGTTTATTGTTTGTAGGCTTGCTATTCAGAGGCTAGAAATTGCAAAAAGTGATTTACAGCAGAGAATTGCAAAGGAGGTAAAACTACTTTTGGTTAACTCATTTTTTTAGTAGATTATAGAATATGGATGTCTAATCTTTAATTGAATTGGCTGTGTTTTAATTTTAGGCCCGAGGCAATGCAATTTTACAAGCAAGCTTAGAGAGACGGAAGCAAGCTTTGCATGAGCGGCGCTTGGCACTAGAACAAGATGTATTCTTTCTTAATTGATTTATCCATCCCTGATAAATCTTTACTTTTCCTTTTGTTATAATTTGATTTTTAGTTGCTGGTTTTTGCTTTGCCTTGCCATTTACTTTCTGAGTGTAGTAATTGTTTGGCTGATGTTTGTCAGTCCTAATATCACTAATAATATGCTTAAAACATTTTGTCTGCATTATGGTGTTTTTAATGCACGTGTTTTGGGGGCTCTGATTTCCTCTTCTATTTCCTATTTATTACCAGTGGTGTTTAAGGCTAAAATCTTTTAGTTAATAACAAAATTGGATAAGTTCATATTAGAGAGAGTTTGGCCGATCCAAAAATCAATACCTCATTCTACTTAAAGAAGAACTAATGTCTCTTTAATTACCCTGATGTGACTGTTTGGGAGTTATGAACTAATGCCTCATTTATTGCCCTGCTGTGACTGGTTGGGAATTGATTGAAGGATCGTTGAAAATACTACATGCAGGCCATGATTTTATTTCTTACAATTTTTAACTTGCTGCTTATGCAAACTCACTTGCGTTTTAGTTGTGCATACACAAGGTTGCTAGAGTGGACTTCACACATAAAAAAACATACGTGTTTTCATCCCCTTCTACTATTTACTAAAATCCTCTCTAGTTGCAATTCCTGTCTTCCTCCTCTCCAGTGCTGTCAAATTTCTTAAAGCTTTTCCTATATAAAAACTGTTTGCTATTGCATGATTGGTGCTTGCCTTTCTTTATTTATGATATTTAATTCATTTTAACCTTTATAGGTTTCAAGATTGCAAGAGCAGTTGCAAGCTGAGAGGGATCTTAGAGCTGCATTGGAAGTTGGTTTGAGCATGTCTTCAGGACAATTTTCCAGTTCGCGTGGCATGGATTCTCAGGTTCTAACTGATTAGTTTGCAGTTCTTTTTTTTTTTTTTTTAAATCTAGTTTGCAGTAGGCATGATCTTAAAAAATCTACTTATTTAAAGACAAGGGCTGAGCTTGAGGAGATTGCACTTGCTGAAGCTGATGTGGCCAGGTTGAAGCAGAAAGTTGCAGAACTCCACCATCAACTTAATCAGCAGCGTCAGCATCACTACGGTTCACTTGCTGATGCATGTGATCAGTATCCACATGTCCCGCATTATCCTCAGCAGTGAGTATGCCAACTTATTTTAACATCGAAAGATTGCTTGACTGGTGTTAATTGCTAGTTTTGCATGGCATCTGAACCTAGCTTCACCATCTTCATTTTAGTAGGTTCCACAATGTAAATTTATAATTCTGGACATGGGTATTGTTTGATACTGTTATTTAGGAGGTTCCACATGAACTCAATATACTTTGTTAAACTAAAGTTATCATTTCTGGACCTGAAACTATCTTCACACTGCAATTATTTTTAAAATTATGGGTACCTAAATTTTAATTGAATGCTTTATGAATTTATTAGATCCTTTGGTGCCTATGGGTTTTTTCAACTTGTGCAGGAGATTTCTTCAGCAAGATTTTGATACAACCCTTGCCTTTTGTAATCATGAAAGGAAGCAAAGGACTGAGGTATGCATCATAGTCAGTATATCGAAAGTAAGAAAGGCAAAGGTTCATGGATACCAAATTGATTAATTTATCTTCACTTTTATACTCCATGTAAACAGGAAAGTTTGTTGGGCACGGATTGGAGAAATATCAAAGGACAAGTATTGGCATCTGGTAGTGGTGGTAGGCAGCCTTCTCGGAAGCAATTTATAGACTCAAGTCCAAGCGATTCTAAAAGTACTGAGGCATCGACTAGCATGTCTGTAGATGACCTCAGTGCTGTTGACTCTGCCGCATTGCCCTCCACCTCAAGAGCACCAGAGGTAAGATTGTAAGAATTTAGTTAGTTTCACAGTTACATCAATTTGATGTTGTCATGCATAAGTTGTCCTTTTATAATATTAATATAAAAGGATTTTTGTTGTTGTTGTAAGAAGTACATAAATAAACAATTATTAGGAAATATGTTATTTTTACATATCCACACTCCTTATCAAAAGGAGTGGAATTAGTATAATTTAATAAACAACAAATAGATGAGATAGATATATGTCTAATATAATTAAATAACAATTCATTTTGAACAATAGATGTCTTTCACATCCAACTATAACAATAAACAAACTAATCTAATTTTGGCATGGCAGTTCCAAAAAAGGAACTACTATATCAAAAAAAGGATTAGGAAAATTATTTGGAAGAAGGGAGATTGGGTAGAATTGAAAGCTTGTTTGTTAAAGAAATCTGTTTCTACGGGGAACTCAAAAAAGCTGTTTTGTGTAACAAATATAAACATTGGAATAATCTGAATTAGCTGGACTCTTTCTACGAGGGAGTCATGATCAGTCATGTTTCAGAAGCCTGAATTGGTGAGTTTTCCACCAATTTGAAGCGCTTGTATGTCAGCCTTGTGTTAAGTGACAACCTCTAAATTTTGACATTAATACTATCCATATTTGGTTAATCGATTGAACACACCCACATGGGTTTGATTGTTTATATGGTAGAAGACTGAACAGATAGTTCTAGCTGCAGATTCTTTTTTGCTAAAGATACTGACTTAGCATCATTGGGTTTCAGGTGATGGAATATGCAAGACACCCTACTCTAGCTTCTTCCACCCTAGTAGAATTAACTACCCGTCTCGATTTTTTCAAGGAACGCCGTTCCCAGTTGATGGAACAGCTCCATAATCTTGATTTGAACTACGGCTCATCAGCTTCCCAAGACTTCATCTATAAACCACCATCACCATCATGGAGTTGACTGACCAAATCAGTGCTTCATTATATCCAAGTGTGAAGAGTTTTGGCTCTCACGTGTACATCCTTTCCAATTAGTTGCATATATGTATCCTGTGTTATTCATGTACTGTTTCATCTTTTCTTTCTCTCTTTTGGCAGTGGTTAGTCATTGGAGTTTGGATGATAAAAATCTTTCGTTATATAATACCTTTTTTTTTTTTTGTTGTTGGGAAACGCCCTTCTTTCTTTAGGGAAGAGGGCATGCTGGTGTAATTATGTGTTGTGTCAATAGCTGGGGAGTTTTCTTGTTGAATTATAACATCTGTTATGAGGGAATTTTAGTTGGTGTTTTGGCATATTTGTATGCACGTATATCATTTTTATGTATTCTCTATAATCATTGAAGAAAACATGAAAACTAAGCACTTTGAGTGGACATCACAGTCAACCTTTTTAGGTGGGGAAGAAAGGTTTGAATGAGTTAAGTTTTTTGGTTGATATGACCAAATCTAGCTTCTATGTGTGTGTTTAACTTTATGCCATGTAAATGCATGCAAAATATGTCAACGCCAAATTCGAGCATGTGTGACCAGTGGTGCTGCCCCTATGGTAATAATGCATGAAGTCAAAATTTAATATTTAATTAATTGAATTGATTTAAACTGTAGTATACAAGGTTTATCTGTAAAACCAATTTGGGTTATGAGAATTACAAGACTCAAGGGATTTAAGATGGTAGTTTTGTTACCATCAAAACAATATGATTCAACTTGATTATTTTTTCATGTAATTTATAATAAACCATGCAAAAGAAGTTTTCTACTAGTTTTATTATCATCAACACAAGGTAGTTCAACAATTCAACCCATTTCAACGTGGAGACTCTCTAAAATTCAAAATATGTACAAACTATGTAAGTCATATCCATTTAGAACTCCAAGATTCCTAGAACAAAGGATGAGGAAAAAGATATAATCACTTACCTAGATAGTTGAATGTTTGGAAACACTTAATGGGTCAAAAATTGAAGTTGATCCCTAGCACCTTCCTCTTCCATGGCCAAAAATTGAAGTCTGAGTTTCGGATTTGAACACCCCTACTTACACTTCTTCTTTCTCTTCTAATTTTTCAAGTCTCACATGTTAAATATGATGTTCGTGAGTGCACATCTAACTCAAAGTATAACACAGGCGAAGAACTTGAATAGCATAAATTCTAGTATGAAAAGTTTTATTTTGCCCTCAAATTTGACAGATTTAAATCCAAATTTAAGGTATTTTTAGCCTATTTTGTTCTAAGATTAAGGTTTTTAAATAACCTTCAACTCTTCGTAAAAGTACAAAAGTGACTTTCAACAATTTTTAATATCAAGTCACTATGAACTCTTGAAAAGGTAGCAAAAGTAACCATGACCGTTAACGTCTGTTAATAGCCATTACTATAACATTTTAAGATGCAAAAATAGCCATTAATTTATACAAAAAGTGCAAAAAGTAACCATAATATTTTTTTCTGCATGCAAGAAAAAATTATAATTACTTTTTACATTTTTGGTATAAATCAATGGCTATTTTTACACCTCAGAATGTTAGAGCAACAACCGTTATCATTAACGGCTGTGGTTATTTTTGCTCCATTTTTAAGAGTTCATGATAACTTTTAATACTATAAATTATTGATGGTTACTTTTACATTTTTAAAAAAAATGGAAGGTTATTTCAAAATCTTAACCCTTTATCCTAATTTTGCTCAATTAAACTTAACCCTTTACAACATGTCATCTATTGTTAAAAGAAACGAAAATTGGAAGTTATATGCCAAACATTTCCTTATTACATTTGTAAAAGAGGAAGTTCAAACCCGCATTGCCATGTGTCATAATCTTGGATGCACCCTGAATGGAAGGACGAGATTAAATAAACGCACTCTATGTGTGGAGCTTGCCGTGCACGCGATTATGGTCCCCACTAGGGGTGAAATCAGGCCAGGCGGCCTCTCAGGGGCCTGGGCTTGGCCTGATATACTAACAGGCCATGCTAAGGCCAATTTTCATGCCTGATTGGACAATCAGGCTAGGCACAGGCTAACTGATAAGCCTGTGAGGCTTATCAGGCCGACCAGGCACAGGCTGACTGATAAGCCTGTGAGGCTTATCAGGCCGGCCTGGCTTGTTAAGTTTATAAAAAAAATTGAAGGGTAGCTGGTTCACACACACACGACACACCACGTCCACTATCAATTTGAAGCCCAACCCAATCAATTGCTGTGACTACCTTTCTTCCTCATTTGAACCCTAAGTCCCCTAATCATAATCAATTGCTGTGAACCTGTGATTGGCTCTCTTCCTCATTTAAACCTTAAGGGTGTGTTTGATTCAACTGAGGTTATGTTAGGTGAGGTTTATTAAAGTTAGGTTAGGGGATGTTATAAACTTGTTTGGTTCAGGAAGAGGGGATGTTAGGTTTGGTTCATGAGGGTAGGTTAGGGGAATTAATTTTAATTGGACAAGTATGCCCTTATCTATTTATTTATATTTTTAAATATCTATTGATTGTATATGTTATTTTGTTAACTCTGAGGTTACCAAATGGGTGTAAAAGTCATAGTGCTCTATCAAGGCTAGATAACAGCCGTCCAAGTCATGACCTCGAAAGTCCAAGTCGCGACCTGAAAAGATAGACAACACCCCTACTTGAGAAGGACATCTAGGTCATGACCTGAGAATTGTCAAGTCGCGACCTGGAGAAATAGAGAGCACATCCACATTGTGACCTAAGAATTGGTAGCTGGACTAGTGGAGGAATAGAGCGCAGAAAATCAAAGGAGGAGGAAAGGAATTTTAGTCAGAGGGCACCCATGTAATAACAAACAATTGACATGGGTAATTTAGTCAAGATGAAATAAAAGTTTTCTCTCACCTCACAAAACCCTCAATTTTAAAGGTTGATAACCTAGATTAGGTTCCCACTAAAAGACAAAATATTTTTACCTCACTTAACTTCCCCTACTCCCAACCAAACAAGGTTTTTTAACCTTCAAACCTCACCTCACTCAACCTAACCTAAACAAATCCCCAACCAAACACACCCTAAGTCTCCTAATCCATCTGACCATCTCTCATTTTCACCGTTCAACTTCTCTGAGTCGGCCAAATGTCCCTCACCCACTCACACTTCAATTCTTCATTCATCTTGGTTCTTGCCTTCACCCTTCAGTTCTTCATTCTCGCCTTCACCCTTCAGAGTTCAAATCCATTGACGACCCTCGAAAGTCCTTGATACATTGGAAGCTTCCTTCGGATTTGACTCACTCTTTAGATCTATATCAGATTTGTCAGCCCCTTTGATCTCTCTCTGGCGGACTTCAATTTCACAAATCGCAACTCAATCTCCGTTCTTCGTCATCTCGGCAGTCGTTGCATTTGTCAAACTCTCTTCCTCGGTGTGGCCTGGGGTGCCTAGCAAATCAATAGCTCCTATAAGTATTTGGATTTCTCTTTCACAAATCACGACTGTTTACTAGTTTTTTTTGAAAATTTGTCTTGCGATTCTGTTTTAGTTTCTACTTCTTTTTTGCATGTTTTTTCATAATCTTTTCTTGTAAGTATTTGATGTTGATGGTTGAAAATGTTTATGTGTATCTTACATTATGAGCTCATTTTTTTTTTGCCAATCTTACAAAATCTGTTATAGCCATTTTATGTCGATTCTGTACATTATTATTATTATTATTATTTGTTTTCAATTTTCTGTTGTTGGAAACTTGTAAGAAATTGGCGAATGATATTCTCAGCTGTGTTTTTTTGTACAGTTTATGATCTTCGTGAGCATAAATGCTGCAGGGTCCCACTCACAAGTCACACCTCTTACGTGTGCGATCTGCGGGTCTCACTCAGCTCCGTGTTCCGCCAGCAGTATTCTCTAGGTTAACCAAAATACCAAATCCAAAACTAGTGGTTGGCGTAGTTTGCTTCATGCGCAACGCAAGTGATTGGATCATTGGATCCACAATAAGACATAAAATTATTATTTATTAAATCAAAGCAAAATCTTTGCTGGAAAATTTTTGTCGAGAAAATTCTCTCCCCGCCCTCCCGTTTTCGATCTCCACATTTGATGCGTTCTTCACAGACCACTGTGTTCAGCTACGATATCCCTTAATAGGTAAGTTCTTTGATCATTGAACTTCTCTGGTTCTTCGATTTCGCATATTTGGAACCCTACAATTATTGTTTCAAGCGTTCCTGAGGGTGGATAATGGTGTCTTGGGTGTCGAAGATGGAGGTCACAAAACCTCAATTTAGATTTTTGTGGATTTTAAATTTATTGAAAGTTATGTTATAGAGTTAGAGGGTATAAGTAAGTCCAGAGATTCTGTGCTGATTCTGATGGAAAATAATTTCTTTGACGGTACTGAAAATTTCTCCTTTTCTTCGGATGGCTTGTTTAAACACCATATTTTCCTATTAGTGCTTTAACGAAGTTCTTACTCTTTCGCTGAAGTTTTCTGCTAACACTTTTTGCATTATTTTTAATTGTTACTGTTTTGAATAAATTTATGGAATATTGGTCCCGGTTTAAAAGTAGATTTATAGGTTAGAAAGACCTGGATTCTGAGTAAGGATACGCGCTCTGTGTACAATATCTTGTGGAGAGGATTAAGACCTCTTCTGGCCAATAAAATTTCCAAACTATCCCAATCAATTAATGGTTTTTAGGGGCTGCACTTGCTCCTTCATGCAGTAGAAAAACAGAGATGTGCTCCCATTTAAAAGTGTTAGAAAACAGAGAAAAATTAAGAGAAAGAATTACTATTCCCTTCTTCTCCATGGCCAAATATTCACTTAATTGCACACTTCACTAAATAGGGACCAGATTTTGTAAAATATGATGGACGTCTCTTGATGTAGCTACTTTTCTGTGGCTAGGTGAACAGAATATTGGTTCTAGGCTGGCTATGCATTGACTGTTTGTAGACCATGAACTTTGGGTTTCTTAGTAATGCCCCATGGTCCAACTCCCAGTTGAAGACAGATTCATGGGCAGATTCCAAGTCAATGAAAGATATAAGAGAACAACCAAGAGAAGTCTTCCATAATGATATTAGAATATTTGGATGGGTTTTTTCCGTCCTTCAATTTTTCCCTTGGTCAGGAAATGCTGGAGACAGAACTCAAAGACCAACTACCATCAATAGAGAGTTGAAGAGGCGTGCACAAACCCGCACCCGTGGGAATGTTGGGAATGGCATGGAGGTTACTCCTTTGCGCTTTAGGCCATATGTTTGCAAGGTTCCATGGCATACTGGGGTAAGGGGATTCCTTTCTCAACTCTTCCCTAGGTATGGCAATTACTGTGGACCAAACTGGTCTAGTGGAAAAGACCATGGATCTCTTATATGGGACAGGCGGCCAATAGATTGGTTGGATTTTTGCTGTTACTGTCATGATATAGGTTATGATACACATGATCCAGCCGAGTTGCTGAAGGCTGATTTAGCATTCCTGGAGTGCTTGGAAAGGCAAAATATGAGTACAAAAGGAGACCCCCATGCTGCTCTTCTTTACAAGACAATGTGCATCAATGGTAAGCCTTGCATGAAATACTATTCTTTCCTTCAAAACAGTTATAGTGTTCTGCTACATTGGATAGTTTTTCCTTCAGTGATATAGTGACAATCAATGATGCATTTATCTGGAAAGTTTCAAGCCAGACCCATAGTGGGTACTATTGAATTAGTATTGTTTGGATTTTCCAAATATGTTGTACTAAGTACTTTTTTTTTTTGAATATTGGTTTTGATGAATGGTTAATGCGTTGTGCCTTTGTGAATTCCCACAAGGGTTTTGATAGAATTGTGTGTATCATCCCGTTTTGGTTCAACACGCATTATATTTTTAGAGAAGTCACTACATTGAATGTGCAAAAAGCTCTTTCACAAACTCAAGTTGGATTGGGGTTTTGCTTTGCTATTCTATTTTTAACTTTGTAATGTCTAGTTTGAGAATACCTTATTCTCCAACAAGGTAAAAGTTGAACGTGCTTTTTTATTTTGATTATGCCTTGTATAATGCTCATAGTTGATTTTTATTGGTACAATAACTTTCTTGCATACAAAACATTACTCACATAGTAGCCTATTAATGCGCCTACAACTTGTTATTCTCAAAAATTATCATATCCTAAACTTGTTTCTGTGCAAAATAGCTGACAATTTTGCTATGTGAATGACAGGTCTTAAGAACGTCTTAATACCTTACAGAAGGAATATTTTAAGCCTACAGGCTGGGCAACCTTTGGTTCAGTTTGGATGGCTGAGCAATTTGAGATGGAGAAGCTAGAACTTTTTGCACAAATCACTAGGCAGATGCTAGACTGAAATATCCCTATTAATACGCCATGATCTGTTTATATGTCTCATGTATATATATATTTTGTACATAATTAGTAATGCTTGTATGGAACCCTTGAATCAAAACTTTAAAAGTTTGGGTAGTTATTATAAATTGGCGTGTTTATCTTGTAGAGTTCCTTCATTACTAAGGGCTTATTTGGTATGAAGGATTTAGAAGGTAAGGGAAGGAAGGGAAAATTTTTATGAGTTGAAGTTTAAAAAATTAAAGAAGTGGGGTTAAATGTTTTAAATTACTTTTTCATATTTTTTTTATGTTACATTTTCTCTTTATTAAAGTTTTATAACTTCACTTCTTCAATTTCTTTAAATTTAACTTTTAAAATTTTTATTTTCCATCCCCTACCCCCATCTCCTCCTCATACCATTATACCCAAAAATTGGCAAAAAAAAGGGGGAAAGAAAGTTCAGATTGAATAGTAAGCTATGAAGAGAAAAGGTAGTGTATTTTGGGTCTTGGAAGTTACTTTGATCTTGTGATTATCATTTTATCTTTATTACCAATGATTAATGCTCAATTTGGGTTCAGTGTTTTTGGAATAAGAAATTAATCCTGATAATTTTGACCAAATATTTCTTTTGATAATATGATTCCGAATTTTTTTGTGAAAAATATTTTGCATTACTTTAAAGTACTTTTTTGATCATTAATATAAGACAATTGATTTTTTTTATGAGATTAAAAAAATTACATAAATTATTTAATTATAGCATATATTATATATTATGTATATTTAGATTATATATCAAATATTTTAAAATGATTTATTTAGCTTTTATTAACCTTTCTAAAACAAGTCATAAACATTTTATATTAGGACTCGAGATAGTATTACCACATGACATTTAACTTGAATAACGTTTAACTTCTTTCTTTCACTATCTCGAGTATAGGATGAATAATCCAACGAGATCAGCCCTGGATAATTGCTTTTTGATGGGAAATTATATCTTTAATCCCTACAATTTTATTTAAATTTAAATTTAATATTTATATCTTAAAATTATCCTATTGCTTAAGTTATGTCAGCATTTTGTTAAAATTTTATTATGTAATGAACTGGATGTTTTCATAACATTCTATTTTTCGTCCAAATTCTAAAATTGATATTGAGGTATGCCAGGCGCTCATATGTTACATTTAACCTGATTACGTGGCTTTTGTATCGAAAAAACAAATCCTTAATAATAATGTCAATAAAATAATCTATAGATATATCAATGATTAAACAAAAGATAGAGTTGCGAAAGCATATTAACTCATAACATTTTAGTGGTAATAGCCAATATCTACAAAATAAGTTATCTCGTGAGAGGAAGTTCCATAGATGGATTATGAAAATTTTAATACTAAAAGCATTACACACCTTTTCACCCAAGCAGATGGGTAGTAAGTCAATCAAAATTATAATTTCCTTTATAATTCATTCAAATAGATGAATTATATTTAAAATCTCACATTTAAAATATATGTATTAATTATTTATTTCGGTAATATAAAAAATTTGAAATTGTAATAAAATCCTTTGTTAGGTTTCGCATTTGTTAGAATTAATATTTGAAATAACTAGGTTGAAGTGAGCATTTGAAATTCTAAATAACTGTAATAATAATTTTTTTTAAAAAAAATTGTGTAGAAGTCTTGAGCAAAGAAATATATGTCAAAGAAATTCCGAAAAAGAAAAAAATCACTATCAGATCCTAGTTAGCAACACATGATGGGGTTATCATTAACAACTCTTAGGGCACTATTGACAACTCTACGGGATCTAATACTAATTTTTTTTTCTTTTTTAGAACCTTTTTGACATAAATTTCTTTACTCACGACTTTAACACAATTTTCCCTAAATTGTACTTGGACTTGGATTAAATCTAAAGTCATGAATTTTTATCTACCCAAATAATGAACTTGACCCAAATCCAAATATTTCCATCCAAACACATTATATTATTTTTGCCAGGTAAACTGACGAATATAAACAACTATTCCATTATGTAAAGCAATATCCAAACCAACAAGTAGTAAATAGGCAAAATTTTATATAAAAAAGGTTGAAATATTCAAATTCTAATTTTGGTCGCTAAATTTAAGAAATTATGCATTATGTTATATGACACAATTATGGATTGAGAAATTCGGCTAAATTATCTCAAATTATCTCTTTATCCTTTAGTTATTAAAAAAATAAAATTTGAAACTAAACTAT
>JBAGKO010000011.1:16968515-16984464 GCA_037177275.1 Acacia concinna | reverse complement strand
GGAAATAATGTATAATAAAAATTGAGGAGTACCTATAAATTATTTGGAGACTAATGACAGTCAGTTTGAAATTTTCTAAGATATTCGATATACCGACTCTGTAGAAAATTCAACCAAATAATCATTTTTAAACTATTTTCTCTCTCCTTCTCCCATAAGCCAATACCGCCATAAGTCAAATAAGCTACAAAAAGTTGCTTCCTACTTTGAAACTATTTTTAAAAGCTTTGATTTCAAATCACATCAAACATCCAAACATCCTAAAATAACAAAAGTTATAAAAGTGGTTTCACTTATTAAAATAAAACTCAAAAAGTCATTTATTTTTACCATCCAAATAGACACTATATCACGACTCACTATATCACGACTGGATTGAAACTATCACCCTCACCCTCCAAGAGTACAGCTAGAGCCCTCCCCTCTTTAGGCATAGGAGTAGAACTAGAAACATCAGGTACCTCATTATGAGGTTGGGCTGTAAACTACGCCCCCAGCTGCCCCTTGATTTTGGGCTTCTTGTCAAGTTTTTTTTATAATTCTTTTGATCATTATATTATATAGGGAAAATTGTAAAAATAAGCAAGGGAAATAGATAAATTCTAATTTAGAGTAATAAAATTCGAAAATCCCAAATCAATCAGTTTATACTCTTTTTTTGTGAAATTATAAAAATACCATAGAATTTTAACAACATGAGTGTCTTAATTCATAACAAGAGTATATCAATTCACAACAACTCATAGCTAAAAAAACACCTAAGTGCGTCTATTGTTGTTAATTGAGATACTCTTGTTGTAAATTAATATATTCGTGTTGTTAAAATTTTATGGTATTTTCATGATTTCACAAAAAAAAAAGTACAAACTGACTGATTTGGGATTTCTGAATTTCGTTGCTCTGAATTGGGATTTACCTATTCCCTTGTCTTGTTTTTAGAATTTTCCCTATTATATATAAAATGAGTAAAATTTTGATATATTATAGACAAAAATCAGAGTTATTATCCATTCCATACTATTTTTCTCTAAAAGTGTATTTTTTAATTTAGAGTCTTAAATCTTTGAAAAATCATAAAAATTGAAAAAAATTATGATATTTATCCACAATATATAAAAAATGTTACTCATTTGTGTAAAATCTAATTATAAAAAAAAACCACAAAAACATTTAGAAAGGACCCCAAAATTGAGTGGCACCGGGGGCAATTAGATAGGGCAACTGACACACCAAATTCCTCATTATGTGGGATTAGATTGTCATATTTAATCATAGTTTTAGAAGAGTTAAACATTGTGTTGACTAGCTGGCCCATCAAGCTAATCAAAATAGTTTTGATACTATTATTCTTCATGATCCATCTTCTATGTGTAGGGAATTTTTTTTAAAGAAAAAAAAAACTTTCTAGCATTACTTAATCTCTTTTTTCCTGGCAAGATATTCTATCCACGTCCTTGTTATTAAAAAAAAAAAGTGAGCTTGATTAATTCTTGAGAAAAATATAAGTAGGTCTAAGATAAAGGACTTATTTACAAATAAATGTTGTTAATTTGCTAAAATATAGTAAAGTTCAAAGGTCCATGATTTTCTGTTGGCCACACACAGCACAGTCAGCTGGCAAACTTTTTAGGAGAGCAATTTCTGGAGCCAATTGATTTTCCCTCATGTATAGGAAGCACCCTTCCCCACCCAGCTTTTTGGGTGGGGTCCAATTTACCGATGAGGTGGAAAAATCTCTAGGACAAGTTTGCCCCCGGTGTCCTTTTTCTTCGTTGTTGGAGTGAAATTCCCAGGCAACTTCAAGGAGAAACTTCCAGACAAAGGCAAAAAGCAAAGGTAAGTGTTATGTCCTACATTCACATAGAAAAGACCAAGTTGTTCTTTTACCAAATTAAGAAACTATGAAGACTTGTAAATTAAAGAGGTTGACTTGCAAATGCGTATATAAAATTTGAATATTAATTTAAAGCTTATGAAGATTCACTTGTATTGAATTGTAACTACACAACGATGAGTTTTGAATGTATAAATTTGCATAAGAGACAATTTAATCTTTTTGCATGTGTAAAAGATGACGAGAATTATAGAACCATTGGGACTTTACAACATTTTGGTAAATTCATGGAACTTATTTACAAATAAATATCTTGTTTGGGACATAATCATATTTTTGTTTTTTGACGTGACATAATTTAATTATAAAAATTCTAAATGGAGACAAAATGAAAGTCACTTGTATTGATATTCCACATACCTAAAAATCATAAATTCCACTCAACCAACTATCATTAAAATGGGAAAATTTCCCATATGCTAGCCAACTGATTTTTATGTCAATGCACTATTTTTTTAGACCTAATGGCTTAGGATTTGGATAGGTTAGGTCACAAACCATATTCATTTTCTTTAATATAATATCCCTAACATTTAGTTTCTTATTCAATTTCAAAACTTGCCTAAATCTACTATATTTGCCACAACGTGTCACTCAATCCAACTAGACCAAAATAATTTATATCATATAAAAATCCTATAGGCCATCACTATTTATAGTTATGAGGGTATTTCACATTTATTGTTGCGCACAAAATTTATAACAATTTGTTAATATGTTTTTTAAAAAAATTGGTCAAATTGAAAGATGAAATACTAGTTAGGTCAGTTGGGAAAAAAAAGGTTAGGTCCCAAAATATGAATTCAATAATAGTTAGGTCGTAAAAATGTTGCCAAAATACAAATATTTATTCCAAAAATTTGGATATGAGTGTCATTTGTAAATCAAGCGTTTATATTTTATAGGCCATTCATAATAATTAGAAAATGGAACTCCTTGAATAAATATTTGTTTCCTCTTTTTTTTTTTTTTGCAATTTTTAAGACTTAATTGTCATTAAATTATTTGTTTGGATCAAAGTGTCATTCTTTCAAGTCAAAAAGGTTGGTGTAATTTGCATTAATATAACGGTTTTGTCTAATTTTGATAAATTGCGCTAAAATAGTACTACTGCTTCAATTCATCAAAAAAAAAAAGGTACTACTGCTTCATTAATTAGTTCTTCTTCTTTTTTCTTTTTTCAGTTCTTTCAACATTTTTTTTATGGTGGACCTTTGGTCCACGAACTCATCGAGTCTTGATATCTAGCCATAACTTGAGCTTCCGGATCCGATGAGCCTGCAAACCAACTAGTTCAAGCACCCCTAATTGAATAGGCCCAAAAGGTAACAACCTCTTTGAGGCGCCCCAAAGGTGAGAGCTCCCAACAGAAATTTTCTACACCTTATGTTCTCTGGGATTGAACCTAAGAACAAATTGGTGTGGCACAGATACCTACCCATCTGTACCAACTTCTGTTGGTAACATTAATTAGTACATATGACAACAATTCTTGTAATTTGGATCATAGTATTGCTGCGATATTATCAAATAAAATAAGGGAAAATGACACTTAAATACCATTTGAATTTTCAAAACCCAAAAAATTATGTTAACATTTCAAAAAGACATCAAGATACCATAGATCAAATTAGTCTTTTTTCCTAAAGTGAAAAATGATCCGGAAACTAGTGAATTTCATTACTCTTATGGGTAATCTCATTACTCTTATAGCGAAAAAATCACTTCTCTCCTTTGTTTTCCAAATTTGCTGAAGTGAAAAGTAATCCACAAACTAGCAAATTCTATTACTATTATTGCAAATCTTATTACTCAACTTGCGAAAATCGTCTCTCTCCTCTGTCATGAGCATATTTCTCTCTCCTCTGTCACTATGTGTTAGTTAGTGTCAAATGAACAATGACAAATGAATAGTGACAGAGGGAAAGAGAAAAACATAAATAAAAAAATTATAGCGAAATCCATTACTCTTATGGGTAATCTCATTACTCTTATAGTGAAATCATGCTATTGTTTACATCCAAAAATTTAAAAAACTCAATTTAGTCCATATCTTTTTGAAATGTTCATAGACTTTTTCAGGTGTTGAACATGTTCTGAAGGTTCTAAAAATACTTGACAATTGATGTAGCAATCCCAAGCTTATGCCGCAACTTGATCTGCAATAGTATTTTCTCTTTATCACATACCATTACCTTAGCTTATCAATCCCAACGAAGAAGCTATTGAATTTTTGTCAAAATACTAGAATCCATATGATTCTATGGGAATGTAGAATTATCAAAACCCGCGACTTCAAAGCTATCATTTTCAACCTCAATCTATCGGTATCCCCACTCCCACGCTAAGTTTAGTATATACAAAATAAATATGAAAAAAAAGTTTTAACTTTTGACTTAATTTAATTTGTATAAATAAACACTTTTGAGGTGTACAATCATCCCAAACAAACACTAAGGCATAATGTAATTGTATTTCCTGTGTATATATAATATGATTAAATTTACAATTGATTAAATAAGTCAAGTAAATTGTATTTAAAAAAAGAAGTCAAGCAAAGTCAAGAAAACAAATTAATTAAAAAGAGGAGTATTAATTTTCAAAGGGATGGGACCCATTACCAATAACAGAGGATAACTTTCAATTCAAGTGACTGATTTTCAACTGAAAATTCCAAGTCTATAAGTATCTTTTTCAATGTCATGTACCAAAATCATTCATTTTCTCTCATAAAAAAAAAAATCACTTTCTAGCCTTACTATTTTATTTTTAAATATAACAAAAAAGCCTTCTGCTAACCTTGAAGTGATATATAAATACTAACGACCTAACTTTTTTATAAAACTATCATAACGAATTAGAATGTGTTATCATAAATTTGAATAATATTATAAGCAAAACAATGCGTAATAATAATAATGTAAAATCAATTTTTTTATAATATATAATTCAACTTATATATCTCTACACCCAAAAAAAACGTTATGTGTGTGCATCACATATGATATGATACATATCAAATTTTTTGCGTAGATTTGTTAAAATCATATATACACATATATTCAAAATGCTCAAAGTATAATATATAATTTACAGGCTTAAAAAATTCGTGAATTAAGAAAAACATTACACATACTCTTTTTTACAATAAAATTATTTGATAATTATATGAGATAAAATCGGAATACTTCAAATAATTTTTTTTATTAAATTAAAAATTAAATCATTATATATTTCAAACTAGAAATTGTAAGGTAAAAAAAAATATCATTTAAACGGCGTCGTTCTAGTGCTCGCCGCCTGAAAGGAAAACCACGATGAACCTCATCCTTTTTGGACCAAAAACACAACAACCTCTCTTCCTTTGTTTATATCTCGAACAAACGAAACCCTAGCGAAGACCTTCCCTCTTCCTGATTCTCTCGAAGTTTCAATCCGACGCTTTGATCCAGTCTTCGTTGTAGATCCAATAATATATGTGAGTTTTGGTTTATTTTTCCCTGCCCTTTTTCTGATTTCGATTCGTGATTTTAAACCATTACTTCTTGGGGAAGTTTTGAAGCTGGTTGCTTTATAGATGAGCAATCATTGATGTATTAGATGGATCTGGAATTATTTTCTCCCTGTATATTCATTCTCTCGCGCAATGCATTAATTTGTAAATCTTTTTTCTCTTACAAACCTTTTCTCATTTGATAATTTTACGACTGGGAAGTGGGAACGAACGCACAATTTAAATTTTTTCTTACTGAATCATTTGTAATATTTTAATTTTGTTCAATTAGAATACGGCTTTTGGGTGGTTTGGGCACTGGGTTCGACTGTCATATTTTGTTTTCCATAATAATCCTATTAATCAATCTTGTCATGGGCTATCAGAATTATTTGGTAGATTGATGTCTTCTAAAATTGGTATGTTATGAAAATTGACTTCTTTATTCGTTTAAGGTTTCGTTTTTATGAACATATTTTTTCGCTTATATAAACCATCTTGTGTTGAGTTGACTTTGTTTTTAACGGCATTTTGTGGTTCAACTACATCGATTTCTTGTGTTTGATATGCCCTGATGCATTTGAATGTTATGAGTTTTTGGTTTTGGGACAATAATTTGGGGGCAAAGTGGTATGTGTGTTTAGTACCGAAATTCTTGGTAGAATCTCACTTTCATGGGGCATATATTACTTTAAACGTGAATGAATATGAAGAGAGGGGTTTTTTTTTTTTTTGGTTTTGTGGTTTTTTTTTTTTTTGTTTGGGAGGGGGAGGCTATTTGTTCATCAGTATCAATACAAGTAGTATTCTGTAGTGAAAAACAGTGATCTTAGAAGCCCATTCCTAGATATGGATCTCAACTAATTGTGATTTATTGTAATCTGACTTTCTTTTGTTTCTGGTGACCTGAGCTTTTTGTCTAATGTTTTCTTTTTCATTTGTAGGGTTAATGTAGCTTGATTTTTTTTGACGAATGTTTTATGGATGATGATAGAAGAGGTGGATAAAATGTCTGCTCCTACATCAAGGGAGCGTGCACAGCGCCTTTTTGATAAGGTATACACCGTATATGCTCCTTGAGTTAGGCAACAAGCTGTAAACCTTGCTAATGTGAGCCTGAAATAAGGACCTATTTCTGCAAATCTTATCTTCTGCTAAGAAACTTTTAATAGGAACTCAGTTGCTGTACTGTTACTTATTGTTATCTCTTCTAATTTTGGTTTATTATGGGAAGGTTCTCGATGATTAGTGTCTTCCCCTTTATAATGGGTGGAAGACTCTGGTTTTCTATTTGGAGAGCTATCTGTGTTGTATGTTACTTTGGTAAACTCTTTCTCCTGTGTTAGGGTTCTTGGTTCAGAGGCTAACCAGTTTCTGTACCTATTTTTTTTAATTTGGCTGTCAAGTTTATTGTGTCTTTAAAGCTCCTGCTTCTTTATGGCACATTTGTTGTCTATTTTTGTCTTTATTTGCCCCCACCCACTCTTTCCTTAGTTGAATACATTCAATTATTTACAAGCTCTAAATTGTTGTATCCTTTACTTCGGAATCTGGATGTTTAGACTTTGTACTCTGATTATCTTAAAGATTAAACAAGATGCTATGCGTAGAGACATTGGAGAAAGAATTAGCTATGCTATATAAATTTTCTATCGAATTGCGGAAAGAAAAATTTTGTTCAATAAAAGCACATTTCTCAATAACCATAATACATTGGCAGTATTTAATAAAATGACAATAATCCAGAACTACTCAATCAAACTTCCTGAGTTCTGATAAAATAAGTCTACTCTAACTTGAGTTCTTCCAGGTAAATTGAGTGAATTCAAGTTGAGATATTAAAAATTTTCAAACTTTCTTTTATCTAGCCATATGCAAAGTATATAATGCATTAGCCAGTCCAAGTGGTTCCCATGGTTTTCTAATTTCTTTGTGAGAAAAATTTTCATCAGGATGACTTTTGATGGTAACGTCTTACTTTATCTGTTATTTAGTTACTTGAATTGGAGAGTGTCTTACTTTATCTTATATTTAGTTACTGGAATTGGAGAGTAAGCGTCGGAGATCAGCTCAGGCAAGGGTCCCGTCAGATCCAAATGCTTGGCAACAAATACGTGAGAATTATGAAGCAATAATTCTTGAGGATCATGGATTCTCTGAGCAGCATAATATTGAGCATGCTTTGTGGCAATTGCACTATAAACGGATTGAGGAGTTGAGGGCACTCTTTAGTGCTGCTCTTTCTTCTGCAGGCTCGAACTCTACTCAGGGAATGAAAGGCCCCTCACGACCTGATCGGATTACTAAAATAAGGCTGCAGTTTAAGACGTTCCTTTCGGAAGCTACTGGATTTTACCATGATCTTGTTACAAAAATCAGAGCAAGATATGGGCTTCCTCTTGGTTACTTTGAGGATTCAGAGAGTCGAATTGTAATGGAAAAAGATGTAAAAAAATCTGCTGACATGAAGAAAGGTTTAGTTTCTTGTCACCGTTGTTTCATATATCTGGGAGATCTTGCTCGCTACAAAGGAATGTATGGTGAAGGTGACTCGAAAAACCGCGAGTTTGCAGCAGCTTCTAGTTACTATTTCCAAGCTGCATCTATTTGGCCATCTAGCGGGAATCCCCATCATCAGGTGTTTACCATTCCCCTTTTCTGAATTGTTGACATTTTTTATTTTTTGGCCAAGGATTGTTGACATTTTACTTGTTCTGAATTCTTGATTATGGTTATCATATTGACATATTCCAACCCCTTGAACTTTTATTTCCAGCTTGCTTTATTGGCTTCATATTCTGGGGATGAACTGTTGGCTATTTATCGATATTTTCGAAGTCTGGCAGTGGATAGCCCATTTACAACTGCAAGAGAGAATTTGATTGTTGCATTTGAGAAGGTAAGATGATCACAATTAAGTATTTTTTAAAAGTGACCATAGAATTGATCTTGCAGCTTCTTATTCTCAATATTATTTTGGTGATCTCATTTGAGATGTGAGTCTCTCATTGTACTTGGTGGTCTGTTCTATATTATCCTAATGATTGTCTGCGTGAAGAATTATTATTGAGGTTCAAATTCACACATTTCTCAACTACTACTTGGATTTGATACTGAAGCTAACTTCGTTATCATGAGGAAACTTGTTATCAGTTAAGTTTTTATTTCTACACTGCTGTGATGAATTTTATTCTTGTGATGTATTTATGTAAGTATACACACAATTGATATTATGGAGAAGTAATGGGAAAAGGAAGGGGGTTTGTTTGTAGCCACAAATTGTGAAGGCTTTTTAATGTGATGTGTGAATTTTTCCTTTTTTTTCCTCTTCTATTTTGGCACGATTTTGTTGTTTCCTAACAAACTACATTTTGTTTCTTCTTACACAGAATCGTCAAAGTTATTCTCAGCTTTCTGGCGATTTGAAAGCTCAAGTCAAGGAAGCTTCTGGAGGTGTGACTGGCAAGGGACGAGGAAAAATTGACACTAAACTTGCAACAAGAGGCACTGGTGTGGATACCACTCCTATAAAGGAAGGAGCGTCCTCAGTTCAAGAGAATTACAAGTCCTTCTGCACCCGTTTTGTCCGTCTGAATGGGATATTATTTACCCGTACTAGGTATTTACTGCTCTCCGTTATGTCTCTACATACCTCGCTCTATTTTCAATTTCTTTTCTGCTGACTTTTACATTGTTTTCCATTGTATTTCATGGTGGCAGCCTGGAGACTTTTTCTGAAGTTCTCTTGTTAGTTAGCACTGGTTTTCGTGAGCTTCTTTCTTCTGGTCAGGATGAGGAGCTGAACTTCGGAGTGGATACTCATGAAAATGCACTTGCCATTGTCAGAATCGTCTCTATTCTTGTGTTTTCAGTTTATAATGTGAATAGGGAATCTGAAGGTCAGACATATGCAGAAATTGTCCAACGTGCTGTTCTACTTAAGAATGCATTTACTGCAGCTTTTGAATTAATGGCTTACACAGTAGAGAGATGTGTGCAGCTGCATGATCCTTTTTGTAGTTACCTTTTACCAGCCATTTTGGTTTTTCTGGAATGGTTGGCATGTTATCCGGATCTTGCTGCAGGCAATGATGTGGATGAGAATCAGGCGGTAGTGAGATCAAAGTTCTGGAGTCAATGCATATTGTTGTTAAACAAACTTCTTTCAGTTGGGTCTATGGCTATTGATGACGATGAAGAAGATACTTGCTTTAATAACATGAGTAAGTATGAAGAAGGAGAAACTGAAAATCGGCTTGCATTGTGGGAAGACTTTGAGTTAAGAGGTTTCATTCCCCTTGTCCCTGCACAAACCATCTTGGATTTTTCAAGGAAGCATTCCCTCGGAAGTGATGGTGACAAGGAAAGAAAAGCCCGAGTTAAAAGGATTTTAGCTGCAGGAAAGGCTTTGGCAAATGTGGTTAGGGTTGACCAGAAAATTATATATTTTGACTCAAAGGGAAAGAAGTTTATGGTTGGTGTTGAGACTCAAACCTCAGAAGAATATGCTCTTCCCACTTATTCAGTTTTGCCTGACGCAGAAGAGTTAACAAAAGAAAATCCAGCTGACAAATTGAAGGTAGGAATGGTCCAGTCAAATAAACACCAGTTTGTGGAAGGAGAGGACGATGATGAAGTTATTGTTTTTAAGCCTACAGTTGCTGACAAGAGAGCTGATGTGGTTGTTTCAGCTTGGGCACCTCATGAGAGCTTGGAACCCGTAGCTTCTGGAGGGCATTTGAAATTTCATGTCAATCCTTCATCCAACCCCGTTAATCTGAACCAGCAATCAGGCTTAGATTCAAATTTAGTCATGCCTGTTTCTGGAGGCAGAGTGGTGTCTCAACACCTACAGCATGTTCTACCACATACTTCAAGGTGGTTAGAGGAGGAAATTTCTCTTGCTAACAGTTTGAAAGATCTTAGGTTTATGGAGAATGGACATGCATTGAATCCTTCAATGTCACAAGCTCTAGGTTTCTCCAACCATGCTGCAGTTACAGTTCCCATCCAACAATCAGTGAGTGCCAGTGCTGCTAATGTGTTCTATGGCCTCTCAAAAGCTGTAGAACCTGTGATTCCATCTAAAGTTGGTGCTATTGCTTCTTCTGGAGCTGTTACTGATAACTTGTCTGTGAAGACGTCAGCAGCCTTGCAGGCTGGTTTGAGGAAAAGTCCAGTTGGTCGCCCTGCTAGGCATCTAGGACCCCCTCCTGGTTTTAGCTCTGTTCCTCCTAAACAAGCTGATGAACCCTTTGCTACAGATGCAACAAGTGCAAATCCAATTTTGGATGATTATAGTTGGTTGGATGGATATCAGTTGCCCACAACAGCCAAAGCTCTAGTTCCCAATGGTCATGTTACTTATTCTCAATCAAATTCTCACCAAGCCTTTGACAACAATGGTTTGAGTGGGACAGTCAACTTTCCCTTTCCTGGAAAACAAATTCCTTCAGTGCCCTCTCAGGTGGAGAAGCATAATGGTTGGTTGGATCATCAGCCATATGAGCTTGCTAAAGGACAACAAGATCGGCAGCTGCAGCCCCAACAGATCACAACTGGAGGAAATCAGCATTTTACACCAATGCCGGAGCAGGTACATGGACAGTCAATCTGGACTGGTCGCTACTATGTGTGATGTTGCTATGAGATTTTAGATGGTATGCTTCTATTTTGGACTTCTCACTATAATAATTTGATTATTGTTCTTGACTTTTACTCTTAACATTTCTGTTTGTTGGATTCTTTGAAGGATTATGGTGAATGTGCTGGATCCCTTTGCTACCCATTCAAACTGTGAGTCAATTGCCTTGTCATTGGATGTTGGAGTTCTTTTGGCCTTGAGTTGTTGCGGGCACTTGCCACTAAGAAAGGTTAGTACCATGTATACATATTTTTTTTATTTTTTAATTTTAAAAGGCGAACTGTTTAATTTAAATAACTTTAAAAAAACATTGTCATGGTATAATCTAAAAATATGAAACCTACATCTTGCACGTTTTGCTTCACATATCTTCCGTTTTGATAGTATTTTGATTGCAAGGATTTAAGAAATTAAGCTTCTTTTTGTTTGAGCCTAGACCCTTTCATCAGCTTTTAAAACAATCTCAGTTCTGTGTCTTGCAAATCATGGTTGCTTCTATTCCATGATTGTTTCTTGTTCTGTTTTCTGCCAAATTTACTTCCGGTGAACTAATTTCACTCTTAACTGCCGATTTTGCTGAGCTTTCCAGCCCAGTGGATGGAAGACATGTAAGCATCATTTACAGTTCAACGTTCTTAAGAAGTAAGTTCCTTATCTGGTTGGGATGGATAGGTGTTAAGTAAAAGAATATATCCAGTTGTCTTGGGGCTTGTATCTTCAGGGGATTGTTGATGTCATGACATTGGTTTTGTTCACTGCTCTAACGGAGGTTTCATAATGGCACATCTATAAGAATCATTGTTACAACATCAACTGGCCGATGAAAGAGGGTGCTAGCCCTTTACTCTGCTGCAAAACGTCAAGCTTATAGTTGGAAAGGTTGCTGCTAGGGGTACGAAGTGGGTGTCAGAAGTTTGGTCATGGGGTATTGTGATAATAAATGACATTGTTGGGCACACTTGTGTTGGTTGCGTCTTTCTTAAGGTCCTTATGCTTTAATTGTGCAAGACAATGTGGGTACATGGCACGCTTTTTTCCCCCCCACCCCCCCCCCCCTTTTCCAAGTCGGGTTTGATTTCAACTCGAACTTCCAATAAATAAATCCCTAGTTGATGGTGGGTGGTGGATTTATTTTCATCTTGGACCTTATGAATATAAATGTTATATTTGCATTTTAAGACTTGCGTTCTCGCTTTTTCCTAGTGATTTCTTGTGTATGCTGGTGAATGTAAAATATGCCTGAGTTCATCCACTTTTGGTGCGCATTCATTGCAACTTGCAAGTGTGGAGTTACTTGGCCTGTTGAATTCTTATGCCCTGATTTATTCTCTCAAATGTGGTAAATGAACGCCTCATTTTCCTGAGTGATTTAATGAGAAATTTCGGCTAAATAATGAATTGGAATGTTTTTGTTGGTGGGTTACATCGTTCTCGTTTGGTCTTGGATCAAAACTTGAAATGAAATGCCATTAGTGAATTTTGAGCGAGAATTTTATGCATTTATTAACTAAGTGGAGCAAGTAATTTTTCTTTTTCGATCTCTGTCATTCATGGGGGTTAAAATTAGGGATGTCTGGTGGGATTTTGAATCTTCACAACGTATTGCATGCTAGTTTAATGTAACAAAACCAACAGGTGATTATCTAAAAAGTCATGTTAAACCTATTCGACAGTGAGATAATCAAAAAGATAAAAAAATGAATTGATTCCATGTTCATCATAGTAGCCTGGCGTTGAGGTTTGAATCTCCATTAGGAGATGCTTCCACATTTAGCCTTCGATTGTGTTTAGAATAGAAAGATATGTGTGAATAAAAATGTTTTTTTAAATAAAAAATTAATAGGTATCAATTCATAATGAACTTTAAAGCCAAATGATAAGGTGTTTAGAAATATGGTTAACAACATTGTTAAATCTATACTTACGTTAATTAAGAATACTTTGGTAAATCAAATTTGACAAATTAGCGGATCGACGAGTTCACTTAGAATCAAAGTTGGTTTAATTAATTAGGAATACACGATGAATATTGGTTATAAGGGAAGTTAGCGACTTTTAGCCTTCTATTAATGTTCCAATTCATTTTTTTTATTTAGGTAAAAAAAAAATCCATTATATTTGCTATAGCATTTCTTGCTGGGTTGTTTTGGGACTTGCTTGATAATTTGACATGTGTAGTCATCCCCTACTATAGCGAGGCTCTCACGTCATCAAATTTCAAGCACCAAATAGCCAAGTGAAAATGGATGACAAAAATTTTAGCATCTAATTGAGTTTTTTTTTTCCCCCAAGATTGAAATAAAGAGTTTGATTCAAACACATAACATCCTTTCAATGATAATCTTTACCTCATTACCATAGATGACTTTCTTTAGTTAAGCTTATTAATGTTCAGAAAGGTTGTAATAGTAATATTCATCGCATAATTTTATTTTATTTTTGGTAATGTCTATTTATAGGGAGAGTGGTGTGAATGATCATTGTAAGCTACAATCCCTTATAAAATGTCCATTTTATCCTCTATAGCGCATGTGAAAAGACAACATTTACCCTCAACATACCGTCCCTCTAAATTATCTCTACCCCTCCATTATCTGTAAGTTTCACTTTCTCACATGATACAAAACTATTCCTTATTAGTTCTTAATTCTTCTCTAATATAATTTTGTTGAAGAAAAAAAATAATAATTTATACTTTTGTTGAAGTATATAACAGGTCAAGATGTAAGATATACAGGTTAGATGTATAACTGAAATTATTCTTCTTTGGGGGCACAGTTTACATATGAAACTACATGTACACATCATATTCCAACACATCGCAGATACATATATTATTATTCACTCTAAAAACATTTTGAAATGAACTGATCATTATAAAATGTTTATCCAAGATTTAATTTAATTTTGTATTATTCACTATTTTATATATCCAAGAGCTTCAGTTCAGCCCTCTTCTTCCTTTGATATCATTGGCCGTATTTAAACTACTACTGCCACTCCTGTTTGTTCCTAGATTTGTGGGCTAGGTGGTTCCTCTTTTTGTGGATCTAAGGGATGTGAATCTTTATTGATTTTGGCGGCTAACTTCGTCTTGGTTCAAATGCAATGAGTTTAGGCTCCATTTTGTTACATTCTTAAAGATTTGATATGGTAGTTTCGATTTTCTCAAATTTTGGGCCTCTTCAAGATGGTTAGATCAGTGCTTCCTATAATTGATTTCCTTTCCACTAGGTTAGACTTTCTACGCTGGGTTAGACCTGTTGAGTTCCATTTAGTTAGATCCTTTTCGATAGGCTAGACCCATTCTTTTGAATAGGCTTCTGGCATAAGTTTATATGATTTGGGCCAGTTCATATTGCATAGCCTAATCTCATTTACTAGGCTTATTTACTTATTTAACCTAGATGACCATTTTATGGGCATACAATATTCTTAGAGTAAAAACAAGAATGGAACAATTTATTCTTAACTAAAGTATATATCTGGCCTTATAAGTTTAGAGGAATTTCACTTTAACATAATAATTTAAAAAATGTATTTTTAATCCCTCAATATTACCACCGTTCTTTTAAGTTAACAAAAAAAAATAAAAATAAATCGCGACTCTACAATTAAATTGGGCAACAATTTTGAAACCAAAGAGTGGTTGACTTTTTTTTATTCAATGAATGAGTAAAATACATATTCTAAGAAGTACATGTGGGTGCATTCCCATAGATTTGAGGGTTGATGTTCTTACAAGTAGCAATTGTAGGAGCCCCATTGAACCTAATATTAATATTTGTGAGTTTTACACTCTCACATGGGAAACTACTACTACATATTAAAATCATTCCTTCCTTTGTCGTTGATGTGCCTCTGATGTTGTTGAAGGAAACTTTACTTATTTGCACTTTCGATGGAGTCTGTTGTTGCAGCTCAAAATACAAAGGAAAGAGAAAGAAGTGAGAAATATGTAGGGAAAAATAAGAAAATATCATACAATATTTGCATGAATGGACTGTATGTATTGTGAGATTGAGAGAAGTAAATACCTGTTTTGAGCATTGGTTCCATGGGCAATATTCTTGGTCTATGATTATAGGATTGGTGACATTGTTCATGACGATATTCTCAAACCTCAGTCGAGAGACTGGAATTTGTATTGAAGTACCAGGCCAGGTCTTGATCCTAACGCCATTATCAGTGTTTGTGAAGGTGCAATTCTTTACTATCAAACCTTCAACAGCTTCTTCATTCTCATATTTTCCAAGACTTCCAACACTAATGCCATGGCCAGGTCCACATGTCACGTTCTCAACAGTCACCTCTCTACTTCCATCACCCAATGAGATGCAATCATCTCCTGTTCCAATGTAAGAGTTGAGTATTTTCACTTGTGTTGATCTTCCAATGTGGATTCCATCTGTATTTGGACTCTCTTCTGGGGCCTCAATGGAGAATTTGTTGAATGTGACATTGTAGCATCCAAAAACATTGACATGGAAGTTTTTGCTGTCCTTTGATGTTATGTCATGGATGATTGAATTGTTCATGAAGCTGAAACCGAAATTCTGGAAAGGGGTTTTAAAGAAGAAGTTAGACCTTTGAAAGAATTTGTACTTCAATTGTAAAGATTTTATTTTTACTTAAAAAAGCGCATCATTTATTAATGGGAAAATGCCAAAAAAAATACTAAAGAAATGTTAAAAAGACAATTCAGTGTGTTAAAATAGAAAAATCTCACATCAGTCCTTTGTAGAAATATAGAATTTTTAGAATCTTAAAAATTTTGTAAAATTACCTAAATGCTCCTAGATTTTAATAGCTTGAGTATATATATTAACAATTTGAATAAATGTTACCTAAATTCCATTGGAGGTGTTAATATAGATAGTCGAGCTTTTAAAAAATTCAGGGGTATTTAAGTAATTTC
>JBAGKO010000011.1:16923987-16955204 GCA_037177275.1 Acacia concinna | reverse complement strand
AGAGTGCACGTAAGATGAATGAATGAAGTCCTCGAATTGTCAATCAACAATCCGAGGTATGCATGAGAAGAAGAATTTAAACACGATCGTGCAAATCAACTAAACTCACATAAAAGTCTTAAAACTCATATATAAATAAATAACAAACTTCATACATCAAACTTGCATAATCAATCCAAATCTCATTCACAATCATGACAATAATCTCAAAACTTAATAAAACTTCCTAGATCTAAGAGAATTTCATAAAGATAAAGAGACTTAAGATCTAAATAGAAAATCTACTCCTCTGGTTATTACATAAGCTCCAACCTCACTTCCATCACCGAGAGGTTAGGGTTTAGCCTCTCATGGCTTCATATCTCTAGCTATCATATTCAATCTTCAGCTCCATGAGAGATTGGTTGAGGGTTATGGTGAATTAGGTTTAGATGTTTGGAATGGGGAAAATTTGGGGAATTAGGGTTTCAAGGTACCGTACCGTGAAATCTCACGGATCCGGACCTTTCAGCCTCTTCTCCGGCCTCTCTGAACGTAGGTTAATCTCATATTTAATAGGCTAATATCATATCATATCTTTGGAGATTTCTATCTTAATTTGAAAATATATCTTCTCGAAATCGCAATCTTCTTCTAAAATTATGTCTGTGCAGATTACGGACTCAGGTCACGACCTACACTTGTCCACGCCGCGACCTGGAATCAGACAAATTCCTTCTAGCCTCGATTCTATTCCAAAACGCACCATTTCATTAAACTCTTCCCAAGTCGCGGCCTAGCAGGTCCAGGTTGCGACCTCAGCAGGCATATCAACATTTTCATGTGTTTTTGGGCCTTCAAACTCTGATTCCTTCATCCGTGCTCCATCTGGGCTCCATATTCTCCTTCATTTGCCTGAAAACATAACAACAAGGAGGCTTTGCCAAGGTAAGTGAAGAATTATATTAAAAGATATAAAATAATCCATTTTTACCCATTATTCAGCAAAATGCAAAGTATGAGACATATAATCCAAATATTATAATTACGATGCATAATGTGGGTAAATGTATGCAATTAAGATGTAAAATACCCCAGAAAACCATATAAATATTGTGTTAGATCACTTGTGCCATAATTTTTTTAAAAGATTTTAACAAAAAAAAAATCTAAGAAATGCAACCTAATTTTTGTTTAAAAAGTTCGATAGAAATTTCTAGGGCTTTTTTTTTTTGGGGTTTAATGTATGTTTTATTATTTTAAAATGTTTTTCATTAACTATATCAAAAGAATTAATAAACACGATCAGACCAATTTTAAAAGGAGAGCTAAGCAGCTAACCTGTTTTTAATGGTAGCAAGCTAAGTATTTAACTGAAACGCATTTAAATATAATTTTTTTTTCAATTTTCAATTAAAAAAATTACATTATATTGTTTCTTTTTTTGTTTTAGAAAACTTTTCCTCTAACTAAGCAACCTTAGCTCTAATATAAAACAATACCATTTAAATAAAAGGTTCTGATATCAAATTCATATGAATGTAAAGAAAAGAAATAGATGTCATATGTAAATTATATTTTAAATCATTTGTTTCTTAAATAGAAATCAATCACAGTCTGATTTTTTCTTGGGCAACTAGACGAAGTGGATAGTGAACTTAGGCCCACCAATTGAAAAAGGAATCGTTTTATTATTAAGAAATAAAATGGGACTGAAAATGTAAAGGAATATTCAAAGTCTGAGGAATGAAAATGTCTTTTTTGTTTCTGCTTTGTCGGCCATATATTCAAAAGATAGAACTTCTTTTAATATAAACTAAGAAGCATATATTTTTTTTATTGGACAATTAAAAAGTATTACTTCATGTAAGTGCAGTAATATAATGGTCAACTTCCTTATAATTATTATGGTAAGTTCTTCAATAACATATGGTGATGGATCATATTTATATTTAGATGGTTATATTTTAAAAACACGCATAATGATGTTTTATTAGAGAACTTAATATAATAGATTTAAACAACTTAACCTAACTTTTCTTTTCTTTTCTTTTTTATAAGGTATCCCGCCTATAAGTTAAAGACTAATCATTCGCTTATTGTGGATTCTTCTATGGGAATGACAGCTGTTAACCTAACTTTTCTTCTTTGTGCTATTTACTTCCTTTCATTTAATTTTAATGTATTATCTCAATGTAATATTGCGTCAAATTCATTTAATCCTAATTTGATTTTGATTTTTTAATATTTAATTTTTAACAACCATCCAAATTTTTTCCCAAAAACACTTGATTACCACTTAAAATTACAAAGTTAACGTACTTTTTTTGTTCAAATTTATACTTAATTTAAAAGTAAATTAACACGATAATAAGAAAATCTAATTAAATAATAAATAATGCATACAAAATTGGCAAAAATCTTGAAAAACAACTTTAAAAATGGTAAAAACAAAAACAAAAAGATGTTCTGAATATGCATAATTTTATAGAGGTGTTAGGCCCTGAATCATCCTTTTTAAAATTAAATGGGATTTACTAAATTGCCACTTTGAATTGAAAAGAAAAGAATAAATTCATAAATAGAATGGTGGCTCAAAGAGGTCATTAACGGAGAGGTAAGCAAGGCTGGAGCTATGAAAAAAAGTTGAGGTATCTTTTTTTTTTTTACTCAATAATGTTCTTCCCTTCACTGGTCAATCATAAACATGAGTTTTTCGTCTTCATTTGGGAGGGAGTTGGTGCTCGGCATATAGGTATCTTGATTTGAGGGAGGTGAATGACATTAGTTTGTGGTTTGAGGTGGAAGAGAAAAAAGATGATGAATTTTGTAGGAAATCCTTTATCTGAATTTGAAAGAAGCTAATCCAAATTTGTGAAGCAGAGACGTGGGATTTTAGTTTTATTTTGGGAACTTGTGAAATATAAAAGTTGTTGAAAATTTGAAGTTGTGAAAATCTTTTCTGGGAAACCCTTACGTAAATTAGAGAAACATATATCATAAAGTTGTGAAGCTATTGTCACTTGTGCTGATTTGAGATTAGCAAGCTGTGAAATTTAAATATAAAGTTGTGAAAATATTTTATAAAGTTGAGAAACTCTGATTTAAAGTTAGGAAACATATAACACAACTGTGAAGCTATTGTTGCAGGTGGGGATTTAAGATTGACAAGTTGTGAAAATATTTTCTGAAGTGGGGAAACCCTTATCTAAAGTTGAGAAATATATACCACAATTGTGAAGCCCTTGTCACTTATGAGAATTAAAGATGAACAAGTTATGTAATTCACACATAAGGTTGTGAACATTTTTTCGAAGTTGGAAAACCCTTACCTAAAGTTAAGAAACATATGCTACAATTGTAAAGTTCTTATCACTTGTGATCATTTAATATTGGAAAGCTGCAAAATTTAAATACAAAGTCGTAAAAATCTTTTTTGAAATTAGAAAACTGTTATCTGAAGTTGGGAAACATATACAGCATTTATAAAATCCTTATCACTTATGAGGATTTAAGATTGTCAAGTTGCGAAATTCAAATGTGAAGTTATAAAAACCTTTGTAAAGTTGGGGAAGTTGTAAAATTCAACACCTAGTGACCCTCTTTCTTACTCAATGCCTCCTCCACGATGCAACGAGCATTTGGTAAATTTCTATGTGCCTCTTTCTCCCTCTCTCTTCTCAGTAGGCCGGTTAAGATCATGACTTCCTCTCTCATTTTTCAAATTTTAAACATGAGGAGCCATTGGGTAAATTGCATTTAATTTGGAAAAGGACAATTCAAGGCCTAACACCTATATGAAATTATGCATATTCATAATACTTTTTTGTCTTTTATTACCTTTAAAATTTGTTTCTAGGGATTTCCCCTACAAAATTTCTTTATCCTAACTAGACATGAATAAAGTACTTGAGCATATAAATTTCAATATCCAAGTTTGTTTGACGTTTTTTTTTCTTAAGGAATTAGTTTTAATATATTACATTTGATCATAAATATAAATATAAGACCTAGTTGATTTTTTAAAAAAAAAATGTATGGTACAATTAAGTAACTTAGTTAGTTTCATTAATCTCTAAAAATATCCACGGTATCTTATAATTATAATAGGAAATAGTTCCTTTTAAGGCATTTTCTGTTTTAAAAAAGGCTAATATTCCTTTAAAATTCTATAAAATGCATTATAATATGAAACAAATGCATTATTTCTTACATTCTTTTTATAATTAATCAATAGTACTTAGCCTCTCATTATTTTATTTTTTAAAAAAAAAGTTAGTGGCATAAAGGACAATTGACATGTATAAAGTTACTGTTTTCATTACATTTCTTCTTCACCATTTCATTCTATGAACCAATCGAGGCACAGTGAGATCATAGGCTCACAGCACATTCTTCATATTGAGAGATCTGAATGTTCTTGCAACATCAATTACTGTCATATTTCATCATGAAAAGCGTTGTACTCTCTCTTTTGGGTCACTGAATTCACAATCCATGTTGCTGTCAAGTACTTTGTAACGCTTTCTTTACGTTACCTTATGGTTATTTGCTAGTATTAGTCAGCATCCCAGACTCAGCCATTAATGGGTTGACAGAGATAGGGGGCTATGTGTCACCTCTAGTCATAATGTAAAAGTTGGACATTTTTCTTGCCACACCGCATCATGGTTCTAAAATCTGGATGAATCATTGAATTGGTTGAAGTACTAAGCTAAGAGTTAATAGATTATATCAGAATCAAATCAAAGCTAAACTGATGAGAGAAGGAAGATTTCAGGTTATTAATATGAATTTCTAAAAGAAAAGTTTTTAGAAAATTGATTTTTTAAAAAAAATTAAAAAAAAAAGTCAAACTTGAGTTGACCCTAGACCAAACCGGTTTAACCACCGGATCGGCGGTTTCTGGAGTCATTTGTTAGTCAAACACTACCCTTAGAAAAATCTCCATGTGTTTAAGTCATTGCCTGGGTAGGGCCGTAGGGCATTAAACATGTGGAATCAAAAATCAAGTTTATGTTGAACTCATTTCAATTATGTTTTCCAAATCTAGATAATTACTTCATACGCAAAGTAAATGACTTGTTTCTAAGGAGTGAGCCTAAGACCCTGTTTGATTGGAGGCTTTTAATATTAGATTAGGTGAGGCGAGAATTAAAGGCTAAAATACCCTATTTGATTAAGAAGTGAGGTGAGGAGAGGTAAAAAATTTTGTCATTTCGTGCTCACCTCCCCCCTTCTTTCAACCCTCCAAATTTAATATTTTTGTGAAAGGAGAAAAATTTGTACGTCATATTAACCAAATTGTCCATGATTATTTTTTGATATTCTATAACTACTCCCCTAATCTAACTTGCCCACTTCTTGAGCCAAACAAATTTATAATCTCTCATAATCTAACTCTAATAAACCTCACATTCGTTGAACCAAACACACTCTAAAACAATGTTTTTGTTTTCTTCTTAGCTGATTAAAAAACAAAAAAGGTGTTTCCAAAAAAATTTAAAAAAAATGTCATCTTCACTTTCTTGACTTGGGAAGCATACTTGGAGTTGAAGCCAAGTTACAGCGAGGCTGCGACGGTAGGCAATGGTTTTGATTTCTAAAAAGATGTATTCTGTTATTGAATTTAGTATTATATTCCAATATTTCTTGACATTTGAACTTTTTTGTAAATTACTGAACACATTAAACTCACCCATCTCTCTCTCTCTCTATCAATTATTATATTAATTTGAGCAAACCCACTTACATATATTCCTTACAGAATGCTTCTCTCTCCCTCCTACTCGTTCCCTTCCCAATATAATTATAAAGAATTCATGAGATTTTTTTTTTTGCCAATATTTACAAGAGATGCTTGAAACTAAATAAAATCAAATTCAAAAGTAACATAACATGTTTCTTCTTAGCAAGATCCATCTACAGCTTGGTAAGCAAGCATGCACATATTATTCCATTAATTAATTAATGGCTGTGGTAAATGCAGCCCTTTCGCAGTATCTTTACTTGGAGCTTGATGTCTGTACTCCATAGCGCTTAAAATATTCTCTGAATCCATATGCACTGAGGTCGTAATTAAACTGCATATTTAAAAGACAATTTTGACAGAGATCATCAGTATCTAACAGATATAGATAAATCAAACAAACTTTCATCACGTTATCCCAGGCAGACACTTTCACTAAGATCTTCTACCTTCAAAATACTAAATGCATATAGTAGGTTGAATTAGAGGGGCAGACACAATTGGGCTAGGGTTAAAAAATGGGATTGAACACGAATCCTTCCCCTTACAGGCGAGCTTTCATGTCAGTGTATTACATTGGTGCAAATAGTGTATTTGACGAGAGATTAAGCGAAAATAGATTATAAATGTGAACCTCAGACATAATCATATTCTTTTTTATTGCTTTTTCTCCAAATGCATAGATATGAATGTAGAAGATCTAATTTGGATATCACAAAGAGCAGTCCACAGTGGGGATTTATAATCAAGCTCCGAAACTTACTGGCAAAACTGACACGTTGTACTTGATAACATTTGGATCAGCCATCCTTCCCTGGTTAGCTGCCTGTATAAAAAAAACAAAGTTCGGGTTTTAACAGACAGTTAATCACTACAAGGATTAGCCTATGAAAAGGAGAACATGTGATAGAACATGCTTTCCGGTTAACATGAAATTTGAGACAGAGCAGGAAGATTGTAGTGAACAATGTGAGGTTTACTATACTTGTGTTGGGTTGTGATATATTTCGATAAACGGGTAATCCTGTACCCGATTATCATGTCTCTGCCGTGTAATGCAAAACCCAGGATATTTTGGACACTCAACCTGGAAAATAGCATAACCTAATCATTTCATTAATGCATAATAAAAATATCAACTGCACTGATAAGTGTAGTAAATGGGAAAGTAGGTTCCATTGGCAAACACCCAAGCAAATAATAATCAAAAGCAGTAAGCAATAAAAAGAGGAGAATTTGACTAAGAGATTGATTTTCTTAACACCTAAACTCCTTGATAGTAAAATTAAGTGTCATCAGATGCTAATAACTACATCAAAGCCTCGTCTATAAATATTTTTGTGTTTCTATCAATAAAAAGGTAAATAATATGCTTTATAAAGTGTTATGCCATTGAATTAAGTTTTAGCACCTAAAATTGGCCATTAATGAAAACTTACACGCATAAATTTAACATGTGGATAAAACTCAGCAGCAGCTTCCTCCAATACTTTGTCAAGATGTTTTGCGTAGTTACCCCTGCAATATAGTTAGCTTGCGGTTATTCCAAAATACTTTTTCTTTCTCTCGTTTTCTAAACAATTTTGGACCTAAATCCAACTGCAAATTAAGCAAACAACCAAAAAAAAAATCAGGGCTAATTCTACCTGATAGTAAATGCAACAACAACAGGATAACCTTCATGGAGGAGCCTCATTAACTCCCGCTCTGAGGTAAAATGAATAACTCTGGATGGCCCAAGATCTTTTGGATAGCCAGTATAATATCTATGATCAACACAAGAAAATAAATTTTACGCTATCACCACTCACCAGAGAGAGGAAAATAAGGGGGACAGGTTGGTGCTTATTAGGGACAAAAAATTGTAGCAGTGAAACTTAATAAAGGCAGCCAGTCAGTGACTCAAGTTTCACAACTTTGTGACAAAGAAACATTGGCAGTTGCAGTGAGAACAGTTCTAATTAAGCATCAGATATAGGAAGTCATACTTGCATGTTGTACGAAGCTGACTGATCATACGATAAAAAAATGATGAATCAGACGTTGAATCAGCCATTGCACAGGATAAGGTCACACAGCAGATTCAATTACAGAGCCCCTGCAACACAATTATCACATCTGAATATGTGCCAAAGTATTAATTAAGTCTAATCTCAGGTTTTAGCTCAGTATGATGATTAAGTGCAAATGCTCTGAGATTACAAAATAATATTGCAATACCAAGAACTAGAATTAGTTTTGTTTGTCTCGACTGTCTTGTTGAGCACCTCAATGATCGGTAAGTGAAAAAGTAACTTCAGTGAAATTTGGCTTTAAAATAAAAGTCAAATTTTGAAAATATGGAGACACAAACAAAATGCATCAGCTCAATTTTTTAGATGAGTAGAGGAAAAGTTCATGCAATCAAGTATTGCTAGGTAACTGTAACTTCGCTTATAGCAATGCTAAGGGTACTTTGTATGCTTGGTAAATTGGTTTCTTATGAAGCATTGTCTATTCTTAGACCAAAATTTCCCATTTTCTAGAAGTCTCGCATGCAACAAGTGGTCTATGGAACCCAAGGCCAGTATACCCCGTACTAAGAAATCATCTTCCCCATTGTTCAAGAACTTCATCAAGTCAGCTACGGAGCATCATGCCATGACGGCAAGCATAGCTTAAACAAAGGCATAAAGCACTACCTTATAATGAAATAAAAGCATAAGAAATCCTATCAAACTAATTCAATGCACAGTACCAAAAAGTAAAATAATTTAAAAACACAAAAAGGTAATAAAAGGAAATTACATTGTACATTTGTTCCATATGAATTGACACCACGAATCCACGGTCAGTTTTTATTTCTAGTCACAAAGATATACGATGGATGAAGAGAATATCCGATTGCAATGTTGATTGCAGCAAATATGCGTGAAAACAATCAAGTATAAATTGAAGAACCGAATCAGCTTGGGCTCCTACGCACGGTCACTCGCAAGTGAAAAGAAATGAAGCAAATTGAAACCCCCTAAAGCCCTAACAGATCAGGAAGAATACCTGCATCTTCTAAACCATTTTCAGTCTAAATACATCATTGCATCAGAGCTTCCTTTCTACTTTCTTTTCCTTTTTGTTCGATAAAGGTTGCAACAATGGATTCCCATCGACATTGTTAAGCTAGTCCAACAGGTTCGAAAATAATTCAGAATACTGACACATAATCCACTCAAAATCAAACAAAATATGAAGCAATTATACTCACAGCAAACCGAGAACTCAAGCCACGCTAATGCTTAGCATAACACAACCAAAGAACTAAAGAAGGAAACTGATATTCCCTCTAAAATTGAAGCCAACAGGCAAAACAGAAAAGAGAAGAGTTTCCAGGATGGGAGAGAGAGATTCAAAAATTACCTCTACGGCTCACCGCCAAGAGCTCCAACTCGACCAGCTGAGAAGAGCGGCCGGCGAACCGCAGAAAACGGCGAGAATGCAGGGCAGAGTCGTCTTGTTTGTTCTCTCGATTCGATTATTGATCGGTGTTCCTCACTAGGCTGAAAGGTGGGAGTGAACTGATTAGGGATTAGTGTTTCTGGTAGTACGTGACTGTGTGACCCGCTATGGGCGGATTAGGTTTGGGGACCTTAGGTGGGGAAATTAACTCTGATGTAATAGTCTGCTCTAAAAACCCTTTTTTGTTTTTCTGTTTTTTTTTTGTATTAATTGGCAAGCATTATACTTAAGTTTTACAAGAAGGTATTTAGTCTCGTACTAATAAAAGAGCAAAAATTCAATATTAATCTATGTCAACTAACATTAGATTTGAATATGGAATTGAAGAGAATCTATAATGGTTAGTTCTTTATTCGTGTCATGTGTCATATTAGTCAAAAAATCTGCAAATCTCATCGATTCCCGATTTGCATGAACAATCTGCAGATTTATTTACACTTTGATCTAAAATAATTAGAGTAAAGTAGTAAATAAATCAATATAAAATATTACTCCCTCCGATCTTAATTATAAAACTTAATTGATTCTTTTTTTTTTAAGAAATTAAGGAAGCAAAATAACTTATTTAATCATATCATATATTATGTTTAAGAAAAATAATAAATTTTAGTATTTTAAAGTAATATAATTATACTAGATAATCGATGAGATGTGCAAATTATTTGTTAATATTCTCTAAAAAAGTCAATTAGACTCTATAATTAGAACCTGAGGGAGTATATGATAGTAATATAGTATACGCCTTATTAAATGTTATATGAATATTAATTAATATATAAATGTGAAATTGGTATATAAAAAAAAGAAAGAAAGAAAGATGTTTCACTCCTAATTGCATATTCAGTTCAGCTTTAAAGTGATTTTATCATATCCACCATGTATTTAAGAAAACATTTATCTCGACTCATGATTTTTTTTTTCACTTCATATAGAAGTACCGAGAAAGATGGAGACAAAGAAAGAACAAGAGGCTAATTTCTTTGCTAAACGTGTTGGATGTCATCTTATTTGAAGTATTGTCAAGTAAAAAATGTGGACACATTTTTTAATAGGAATTTAAATATGGAAAATTTACAATGAGGTCCTAAATAAGGGACTTTACGTTAAAATAGGTCCTGTGAAATCGCATATTTACAGTCAGGTCCTTGTAAATTACTGCTGTTGGGGTTGTAAATTACAACCTTAACAGCTCCGGGGTTGTTAATTAGGACCTGGCAATAATAAATTCCTAAAACCTAGGGTTTGACTGTAAATACGCAATTTCATGGGATCTATTTGACATAATGTCCTTTATTTAGGACCTCATTGTAAATTTCCCTTTAAATATTAGTTCGCTAGGTTTTGAGGAATTAGCCACTTTTGCTAAATCTGACTATTATCAGTATAAGAGGCTGAATTCGTTGCAGAAAAAAAAGAATGCTGAAGTATCCGTTTGGATTAATTTTTTAAAATAATTTTTACACTTTACAGAATAAGTATGTGAGAGAAATTTTATCTCAATATCAGTTCCTCAAACCCATCCCACTAGCTCAGATCCCGAAATGAAAACTCATGCCTCATTGTAAAAAATATAAGAAGACATAAAGGACTAAACAAGAAGAATAATAATAAGAGTTTAAGATAGAAAAAAGTGTCTCTTGATTTTTCTTTTTTTGGCTATGAATGTGTGATTGAAAATTGGTTCCCGCAATAAGGTTGGGAAATGCATTGCCCATGTATAATAAAAAGGGATAATTCTATTTAAATACTTTTTTAATTATAAAATTTTAAATAAGTGATTTTCTGTAAAATTGAGTTGTCAATTGTATTATAAGTTTGAGTAATCCCATTACTCTTATGGGTAACAGGAATGATATAAGATTTTAAAATTTAAATTATATTTAAATAAAATTTTTCTTAATAAAAATGAGTTAAAGAGTAAAAAATGCCTCTAAAATTTTCATCCAGCAATATTAGGTGCCTAAAAGTTTAAAGGGGCAATATGATAGTTTGGAAAATGGGGCAATTGTTGCCCTCCTATTAACAAACCCAAATGGTCAACTTTTGTTGACCAAATCATGCTGAGTTAGCAATGCTATGTAGGATATTGTCCATGAATTAAGCCGCATCATCAAAAATAAAATATTTAAATACCAAATATATCCTTGAGAATCCCAACCCATTTATTTTCTTATTCTTTAATCTGCGCTTCTCCTAACTTCTCCTTCATTAACTTGGTCTCTCTCCCTCCCCCTCTCTTTCATTCCTTCTACCGTTAAAGCAAACTCTAACAAGTTTCAACAGAATTAGAAGATAATATAAAAAGAAATAAAGTGCAACAGGGAAGCAATTTTTCCCTATTGATAAGATGCAGTTAGCTCCACACTTTTTCGTTTGTAAAAATTGGCAAAATTAGCTTGCTAAATCTGTCAATGACCTCTTTGTTGTAAAAATTATAGAATATGGATGTCTATAAACTCTCAATTCTTAGCCTTTCATACGTTTTACTTCATAACCTCACTATTAAGTAGCTTTTAGGAGTGTTTATTCTCATAACTCAAAGGTTACTTATTGCACACACTTATGAGAATTCATTTTGTTATTTATTCTATTTAACTCTTTGTTGAGGATGGAGGCCTATAAATAGAGGCTTTGTAATACACATTATATACATCTCAAAGGATTAAGACATTACTCACTTTTTCTCTCCAATTATCTCTTCTTCTCTCATTTCAATCTCTTGCATTTTCCTAATTTTATAACAAAAAACAAATAGATGATTTTATAATTACACTAGGATGCTCTGTTTCTTAAAAATATTTTGTAGATCAAAGCTTGAGCTAGAGGCTCGAGCTATCCAAGCTTTATAAAGAACGAAGAGAATAACTTGAAAAATGATAAAGAAGAATTGAGTTTAAAATTTCCAATCAACTTGAGCCTAATTGATTTAGGAAGATTTTATAGTTGAAGAATGCAATAAGTTTGGGTTCATAATTTCAAATAGCCTTGAGCTAGCTAAGCATTTAAAATGAATGGGACTAAATTCAAAGAGGTAAAAAGCTTGAGTCCGTTAATTAGCTTGAGCTTTTGAAGGAAAAAAATTGATTTAATGTGTAAATGAAGAGATAGCTTGAGTCCACAACTTTAAATAGTTTGAGCTATCAAACAGAGAACACATTGTTTGCAGAAGAAGATAGATTGAGTTAAATATAAAAGGAAAGCTTGAGTTATTTGAAAGAAAAATGATTTCACAAAGAAAATATATAGAGAGCTTGAGTTATCGGGTTGAAAAGAAGGAAGAAAAAAAAATGAGGATGTAATTAGTTTGAGTAAAAAAAAATTATTTTTTTTTATATTTTTTTAAAAACAGTACCATAGCTTCAACGAGCGATTCGCTGAAAAAAAATTGCATAACAGCGAGTGGCTCACCACCATGCAAGGAGAAGATTTTTTTTTTTTATTTTATTTTTAATTAAGCCTCTAGTGAGCCACTCCCTTAAGGCTTTCCTCACAACTTCGGGGAATTTTTTTTAAATTTTTTTGAATTTTTTTAATATTCCTTCTTTCTCCCTCTTTTTTTTTAAACAACTACTCTCAATATCTTGAAATTTTTTTAATCAAGCTCTAAACATATTACAATTAATTCTTTAGATTTATTTTCCTCAAAAACTTATGATGATTATTAAAAAAAAAATTGTTATCATCAAAACACAAAATATAAGATCTAACAGTGCACCTTCTAAAATCCTGAATTAAAAGAGTGGGAGGGGATGGATGGAAAATGATAAGCCAAATTTTGATATGTATATGCATTTTAAACTTTTAATGAATTTATAATCAAACCACCCCCCCCCACCCCCCCCAATTTGTTAAACCTCTCCCGGTATTTGTTTCCCCTTCCTTCTTTCCAAATTTTGAAGAACATCACGACGACGACGAGGAGGAGGAGTCATCAGTTGGACATCAATAATAAAACAATTAAATTATTTGAGATTTGCTAAGGTAATTTGCTCATTATTCTTGGTAGGTTATTTAAATTATGCCCTTATTAGACAAATAATTAAATTATTTATCTGCTAATCCAGCACCAATATATAATATTTTATTGAAAAAAAATATTATGAGCTTAAATGGACTAACTCCAAACGCTGAAGTCTATTAAAACCTGATTTTCCTTCACACCTTGTTAAATATAAGCTTTACCTTGTGATGACTCTAGTTTTATTGGGCCGAAGTAAATATATCAAGAAATTAAACACATAATGTTGAAACGGGCTAGGAATGATATTGGGCTGCCATGGAATCAAGATTCAACAACGGTAATCAGAATATTTCATGTAGTACTAAAATTACATACGATTTTTTTTTTTAACATTTAGAAAATATAATTTATATATTGTAATTTCAAATTTTTAAAGTAAGATACTCTGTAATAAAATATTTAAATTTAGAACCTAAATATTTTACACTTTATTAGTTTAAATTTCAATATTCTGAAGTGGTCGATAAATTTATTAACACTTAACCATAAAACTTCTCATTCCATTGCAAGGTAAAATTCTAAATATTCTAAAAGAAAAATTATTTTCCAGCTAACTACATTTTTTCTCAATTTTAAAATTTTTCACCTATGGTGTTTTTCTCCTAATTAAATTATGCAACAATGCAAAGTTATAAAGATTTTTTTTTTTTGGCCTCCAAGCAAAGTTACAAGGATTAACAGTAATAACCAGGAAGATTTAAAAATTTTAATAAAGAGAAAAATATATATAAGTACTAAATTTAAAATTGACAGAAATTAGAGATACATGCAAAATGATTTTCCCTTTTAAAAAATAAACAGTTTTTGTAGTTTAGAAAGTAATACTTGTAGTTTAGAAATTAGTAAATGACAGTTACTCTTTTTAGTAGTAATTATTATGAATGATCAAAATTTGATAGATTTGATCATTTGAAGTTATTTTTCTATTCTTACTCTTTAAACAGTATTCACACATGGAAATATAGAAAAATTGCTACAGGAAACATTTTAATTATGTAAAAATACTAAGCAATTTGAGAAAATTTTTTTAAAAAATCTAAAAAAAAAAAGATGTTTATAATATATTTCAATATTTTTAAGGCCAATAGGAATTACTTAAATCGAATATGCCTAAAAGAATTGAGTTGACCAAAACCTATTTTGTGGGAATTTTAAAGAAAGAATATTTAAATTATGTAAAGGCCCATAAAATTAAGGACAATTACACACGCACATGTTATTTTTTGAATTTAGAGAATTTATTTAGAGGTTTAATTTCCAAAAAAAATGAAGTAAATAATCTTAAAATTAATTTTTGAAAATAAAGAGCATGTTTTCATCACGAAAAATAAAGGAAAATGCAAGGGGCAAATTTGATTAACAATTTTGGAAATGCATGAAGCAGTAGAGTGGAATTCACTTGCCAATCTTTAAGCAAATTTAGTATAGAGTTGCGTAGGCAGCAACTCCACGTGGAGAATTATATTATATGAAGTGTTAAATAAACACACAAGGTGGCAGCTTCTTCATATTTGATATTTCCTTCAATTGAAATTTAAGCAGCAATAATTTTCATTGTCAGATGATGATGAACACATCCATACTTCTAATTCAGTGATAATTGTTAGAGCAAGCCTTCACTCAAGATGAAGTGAATTTGGTGATATTAAAAAATTTAAACTCAAAAAAAATTAAATGAAATGAGGTAGTGTTTAGAAAGCTTTCACCACACACTTGAACACTCAAGTTTATACTGGTTTGACCTAACTCCTTATCTACGTCCAGTTACTCAGCACTTCACTGAGTTTCCATTATCATTCAAGATTCCAACGGACTCTTAGCATTTTAGTATAAACTTGATATAACACTAAGAGTTTACTCTTCCTTACAGTGTGTAATCTAAGCTCAAACCCAAGGTCTAGCTACCTTGAGTAACTAATAAATTTATGGAAAACTTTTTACAAGACTCACACATAGAGTATATATATAAAATTGAAGCTCTAAATATGGATGGATATAGAAAATTTAAGACAACAGTTGATATAAAAGTAGCATAACAAATTTCGACTCAATTAGTTATTCGTCGTATTAAATGCCTTATCTATTTATAGTGTGTATGAGGTTAATGACCATTGTGACTATTTAAGTATTCGTTGGACCTTGATGGTCTTCTTGGTTTTTAGTTGTTATGAGATAAGAAGAATTATCCTCTGAGTTGAAGAATGTTGCCATTGCTAGCATAGAGAATGTTCTTTGTCTTGCATTTAATGCTTCATTAAATGCATCTAATACAAAAAGTGCTTTTTGAATCTTTGAGTTTAAATCCTTTGTTTAGCACTTGTAATATGTACTTCATCACGTAAGAAAACTTGTAGAAGGATTAACAACAAGTGGGTATCAATAACACAAGTATATGAATGATTCTAACATTACATTACAATGTTATGTTTTCTGGTTTTTCAAACTGTTCAAAGATCACTCGAGTTAATGCAGTTTTCTCGAGTTAACTTGTATGTTTAATGAAGAAAGTGCCAAGTTAACTTGAGGTTGCACTCGATATCTTTATGTTTTAAAATAAGTATGTGAAGAGATTTTAAATAAGTTAACTTTAGTTTTAGAAAACACACTTGAGTAAATGACTAACTTGAGTTCATAAGTTTTCTACTTGAGTTAAGTATCACAATAAGTCTTTCCAAGATATGAAGTTCTTAAGAGAAATTAACTTGAGTTTAGTAGTCACACTTGAGTGAAAGTGATTAACTGGAGTTCATGAGTTTTCTTCTCAAGTTAACTATCACAATAAGTCTTTTCAAGACATGAAGTTTTAAGATAAATTAACTTGAGTTTAGTAGGCACATTTGAGTGAAAGTGATTAACTTGAGTTCATATGTCTACACTCGAGTTAAGTATCAAAATGTGATTTTGAAGATGTAAAGTAATTTTAGAAGTAAACTTGAGGTTTTAGAAGATTAACTCAAGTTATCAGGAGTTTAGAAAAGATGGAGAAGTTTTAAGATAAGGCTGCACTCGAATTAAATTCTAACTTAACTCAAGTGACTAGACTTTTTATAACATCAAGTAACTTGTTGTTATAAGAGGCTTGCGCATCGACTTACTTGTTGTAAACTTTGGCCTTGCACTTGAGTTAAGATGAGACTTAACTCGAGTGAAGTCCCATTTACAACAGCGAGTTATTGGCTATTACAACAATGAGTGTTGTATTATCCCTTTCGCTCGAGTTAATGTCTAGTTAACTTGAGTGATTTCTTCACTTGGACAAATATTTTCTCCTTTAACTCGAGTTACCTCTTATTTAACTTGAGTTGAATCTCTTCTCACTTGAGTTATTATCATAAAACACTTTGAATAAGAATTTCTAAAGATAAGTTTTGAAATCATAATTATGCTTAAATACGAAGGTTCAATGATCATCAAAACATGGGATCTAACATTCTTCCCCTTTTTGATAATGACAAAATTTTTGACAATTCTAAAGATCATAGATCACAGTGACAAGGAGATAATCAGAGAAGAAAAGATAAACACTAGATAAATATCATATCACATTTCATTGAATCAAAATTTAAATAATACTATGGATTATATAATAACAAGGTAATATCAAAATATAATGAAAGTCATAAAGAAAAATAAAAGAAAGCTCAAGAACTAGGCGAAGGACTCAGCATAACCATGGGTTTAGGCTCAGGTGGGGATAAGGATCGAGGTCTCCTAGTTACAATGTATGCTAGATCAACAAGACGAGTAGGCTTACTAGAAATACCCTAAGAAATGACACTAGTAGCAATATCTCTCTCAAATAGTGCTCTTAGACTTTGTGTCTGCGCATGACTACTTCCCCCTTTTTGGCATCATCAATTAAGGGATGAGATGAAGCATTATCATCATGAACCTCAATAGCTCATTAAAAGTAGTAAATGTACTAGCAGAATGTACTGGCTCAAGCAAGTTAAGAGGTGGTACTTGGAGGTAAGAAGTAAAGTGTAGGGTCTTAACTGCAATCACTTTAGTATCAAAGGAGGAGTGAGATGCAGATAAGCAAAATGGGGAAGTGTGAATGGTTATCTGTAAGACAAGGTCATTTTTTGGAAGTGTGAATAGTGTAGGTGGGGCAATATCTAGGGAAGAGGTGGTAGTGGTAATAGGATATTGTGTAGGCTGAGAAGTATGATAAGTATGGCTTGGGCTGGCCTGATCGGTTACAGGAACTTTGGAGGTATCAAGGGTGACATGGACGGGCTGGTTGGTGCGTGGATTAGTCATAGAAAATAACATTGTCAGGAAGAGTTGGAGTGGCAGAGGTAGGTATCTGAGAGGGAGTAGCTATCTAGAAGTGGTGCTTGAGCTAGTACCCCGTAACTGATCTATAGAATTTGCAAATAATATAAGTGCTACAAAAACATACACCAAAGCCTAACTTTACTTATTGAGCTTCTATACTAACTGACTCTGCACAGTCCTAAGCTCATCTTGAGCAACCATAATGGGAGCAATCTTTGCCTAAATAATTTCTCTAATGCTGGTAAGAGTCAAGGTCGGCTATGAAAGGGCAAAAGCTTGAACAAATGGTGTCAAAGAATGTGTATCATCAATTAGAGCTTGTGGAGATGGTTGTGCTAAAGATTAAGATGGCAGGGGAGTCTTGTTTCTCTTTGTAGAAAAGGTAGGTCGTGAGCTAGGTAATGGTAGATTGATCCCCATATTATTGATGTGCGAGGGATCAAAACTAGTAAGCATGATAATGGAATCACTGCCATCCAAAAACCAAACATAATTGGCTTTGAGAATCAGAGAGATGAATGTACTAAAGGAATGTGAGTGGTTTGCTTGCATGCTATTCAAAATATCTATAGCTCAGAATATATAAACTCCCCAACATTCTTTTCTTGTTTTAGTGTAATGTGTGCAAGGAGCCTATAGTCACGTTTTTTGAAGTGAGAGAAGTTACCTCCTCTAAAAACCATCATCTAAGAGTAGACATACCATACAATTTGATATAGATCATTCATCTCAGCAAGGGAAAATGTCAAAGGACCAATAGCTTCACCAAGCTGGAGGATCCCAAATACTTCATTGTCTAATATTTTTGTTCCTCATAATATGGCGAATGCTCAGTTCCAAGCAACAAATTGATCTAAAAAGCATATATGAGAAAGGTTTGCCCTCAAACAATGGTCTTCATCTCCTCCATTGGTTAAGGTTGTTTCTTTTCCTTCTTTTTCTGCTTTGGTCATGGTATAATCTCTAGATTGACATAAAAATTCCATACAATCCTCTCAGAGTATGGCATCTGTATAAATAGCCAAGGTAAGTAATGTGTGTAAAATGAAAATAAATCCAAACCGACTAGCTTAATTAAATGATTCAGATCAAGATAAAGCATAGCTTATACCTTTCGATTAGAGAAATCATCTATGTATCTTGTGGAGTCTGTTAGAGGATTTATATTGAACCAGTAGGTAGAGAAGTCACTTTTTCTTGTGTCATGGAAGCCACTTGCTCTATTCTTTGGCTTCCTTGACTTTGGTGTGATCTCTTCCCTTTAGAGATACCAACTTTCTTGGTTTGAAGTGCTTGATCTAGTATATTGATCAATACTTTATTGGCCAACTCCTTTATTTCCTTCCGAGTAGGCTAATGAAGAGTCGTGAATGATAGAGGACTACCAGTGGAACTGGATGACAATGGTAAATCCAGTGTCTTTCCCTTTCAAGCTACATGCTTTTTTGGTGCTGCTTGAGATCGAGTGATAGGAGGCTCTGTAATCACAACACCTTTTGCATTTGGAAATAGAGTGGGCTTACTTGCTATAGGCTCCTTGGTATGAACCTTGGGTTTAAACTTATTTGGTTCCCTTTTTTTCAGTGCCTTTCTCTTATTTGGAGTCATAGAATCCTTCGGTGGCTCTTTCTGTTCATCACTAGAACCAACCTCATATCCCATTGCAAAAGTCTTGGTTCTGCTATGTCTTGCACACTTGCTTCAAAACAATAATCAAATAGGGATAATAGAAAGACGGAGTTTCCAAAAATGACTTATGTAGTTGCCATCGGTATCGAGATTGAGAGCTACAAAGATATAGCAATCTATCCCAAATTTATCTTTAAGAAGTTGAAATCACAATGTTATTCAAGACATGAGAAAGAGAAAAATAATAATCTTAAAGAGATCACAGTAATGTTGAGGTCAGTTAGAAGCGATTTTTGAGAGAAAATGAGGTTGTAGGGCTTTTGAATATATAGGATGTGGTGGGAAATAACGATTGAAAAATGAAAAGAAGAAACAATTTATAAGAGGTAAGGTGAAGGGTCGAGTCGATTGAGAGGAAAAACTCAAGTGAGTTTGTGTTTGGAGGAGGTAGAATGCTGACGGTCTTTGCCTTTTGAACCCTAAGATCACTTGTTAACGTAAGTGAAATGGGGATTCACTTGAGTTAACTTTAAACTAGTTAACTTGAGTGCAACTCCCATTAACTCGAGTTAATGCGTGTGTTTCTAATTTTTTTAAAAAAAATTGATTTTGTAAGAAGATGCTAGAACTAATGTCAACTCGAGTTAAAAGAGAAATTTACTCGAGTTAACTTTGGACTTGCTAGCTCATGTGAACTATCTAGTCAACTTGAGTTAATGAACTTCTTTAAAAAAATTTAAATTTTAAAGACAACTCTTTACTTGTTCAAGCAATATTGTAATAACTTGATCCCACACTATATTTTGTGTTATGCACTCGAGTGAGACTGATTCACTTGAGTAACCTCTACAATTGAGTCTTCTTAACTCAAGTGTCATTTGCTAAACTCGAGTTAATTCCTCTAATTCTAATTTTACTTGAGTTAACTGGTGAGCAATTAAATCCTGCAAAACAAACTTTTACATACTCAAATACTTAAGTTAGTAAAGTGTTATCATCAAAACATAAATTAATTTATTAGTAGGATTTAACTTACAACTTGTTGGAATTTACTATTTCCAATTCTCTTCGGATGTATAAAAATTGGTCTTTTGCCAATGGTTTGATGAAGACATCAACAAATTGAAGATCAATTGGGATAAAAACAAATTTGACATATTTCTTGTAAACATAGTCTCTATAAAGTGATGTCTAACATCAATATATTTGGTTCTTGAATGTTAAACTAGATTATTAGCCAAAGTTGTTGTGCTTGTATTATCATAATAAATAGGTATTTCCTTCATATGAATTCCAAAATCATGCAACTGCTACTTCAACCATAGTATTTGAGCACAATGGCATATGATAGCAATGTATTCAACCTCTATTAATAAAAAAGACACAAAATTTTGCTTTTTGTTGAACCATGATACAATTGAACCTCTTAAGAATTGGCATTGATTGGTTGTGCTTTAGCTATCTGTTTTGTAACCTCCATGGTCTGAATATGAACATGCAATAAGATATTCACTTTCTCCTTTAGGTCCCAAATTCCTAGCTTAGTAGTATTAGTAAGATATCTGAATATCATCTTAACAGATTTGACATGTGATTCTTTAGGACTACTTGATATCTTGCACACATTTCTACTCTAAATCGTATGTCACAGGATGACTTGCCATGAGATAGAGCAATGATCCTATTATTCCTCTATACTTTGTGATGTTGTTGTCATCTCTCTTGACATTTGCATCTAAAAGAGTTGTTGAACTCATAGGAGTATCTTCCTTATTTACTTGATCCATCCCAAATTTCTTCAAGAGTTCCTTGAGATACTTGATATGAGAGATGAAGATATCATCGTTCTTTTGTTTAATTTGACGTCTAAAGAAAATGTCAATTCTCCCATCATGGACATTTCAAATTTTACTTGCATAGTCTTAGTAAAATCTTGTCAAAAAGATTCATTAGTAATATAATCAACATAAATTTCCAAAATCAAAATATCCATTTTAGTATGTTTGATAAAAAGAGTGGTATTAACCTTTCCTCGGATAAATTCATGGTCAAGTAAGAATTTACTTAATTTTTTATACTATGCTCTAAGTGCTTGTTTTAAACCTTACAGAGCCTTTTTAAGTTTAAAAACATTATTTGGTTTGGAAAAATCTTCAAAGCCTGGAGGTTACTCAACATAAAATTCCTTCATAATGTGACCATTCAAAAATGCATTTTTTACATCTATTTGATAGAGGTTGAAACCTTTTATGCATGTAAAGGCCAAGAATATTTGTATGGCTTCCAATCTTGCTATAAGAACATATGTTTCCTCATAATCAATGATTTCTTTCTGATTGTAGCCTTTTGCAACTAGTCCTGTCTTATTTCTTACAATAATAGCAAACACATCAAGTTTGTTTTTGAATACACATTTTGTACCAATAATTGGATGATCCTTAGGTCTAGGTATTAAGTCCCAAACTTGATTTCTTTCAAATTGATTTAGCTCCTCTTGAATTGCAATTACCATCATTGTCTAAAAGGGCTTCATCTACATTGAGGGCTCAATTTCATATTTGAATGCAGAAAAACTAACTTCATTTTAACTTCTTCTCTTAGTTTTAGCATCTTCAATATTGCTTATAACTCAATCTATAGGATGATATTTGTTAAAATGTCAAGCCTTAGGTTGGTCTTTTTCAAAACTGGGAAAAGAATCATTTTTCACTTCATTTCAAGAGATGAAATGTGATTATTTGAAATAAATAAGCCACCTAGTTTATGAACAATATTAGTTATTCCTTAACATAATTTGTTAGAGTTTCATTTTTAGCAAACCTAACATGAATGAACTCTTCAATTGTGCAAGTATGTTTATTATATATTTTATATGCCTTACTTCTATTAGAATATCTAAGAAATAAACCTTCATTACATTTGGGATCAAATTTACCAAGGTTTTCTTTACTATTATTATGGATGAAACATTTGCAACTGAAACTGTATAGATAATCAATGTTTAGTTTTCTCCTTTTGTATAGCTCGTATGGAGTCTTTCCTAGCACCTTTCTTATGTAGGCTCAATTAGAAATGTAGCATGTTGTGTTTATCGTATTTGCCCAGAAAACTTGGGGAACTTCCTTCTCATTTAACATTGCTTTGGCCATCTTAGTAAGCACTCTATTTTTTCTCTCCACCACTATGTTCTGTTGGGGAGTCCTTAGTGCAGAGAAATTGTAGTATATGCCATGCTCTTCACAATAGTCTCCAAATACTTAGTTGTCAAATTCTCCACCAAGATCTATTCTAATAGAAACAATAGAAATGCATTTCTCATTTTGGACTTTTTTGGCAAAAATAGTAAATTCATCAAATATTTTATCTTTGGATAGCAAATACATTACCCATGTAAATCTTGAAAAATCATCAACTATGACAAGAGTATAAAGGTTACCACCAAAAATTTCATTCTAGCTGGACCAATCAAGTCTATGTGAAGCAATTGTTGAAGTTTCTCAGTTGAAATTTGATTTTTTTTGTTTGAATGAAGATCTAGTCTATTTTCCCATTTGACATGAGTCTTTAATTTCTTTTTCATTGAAATTCAGTTTCAGGGAGGCCCAAAACTATATCTTTCTTGACAAGCTTGTTAAGTTGCTTCATATTTACATGAGACAATCTTTTATGACAGAGCCAACTTTCCTCATATTTGCTAATGAAACAATTTTCAGTAAAATTAGCACTCATATCAAGAGTATAACAATTAGCACCCCTTAAAGCTTTTAACATGATGTTGAGGCTTTCTTTTTTAATTGCCAAGTCCTTCTTGTTGACAATAAGACATTCATCTCAATTCAAATATGATCCAATTATCCTTGTTCGCACTTTGACTCAAGCTGAAGAGGTTGTGACGGAGACCTTTGACATAACAAACATCTTTGACTTGAGCTCCAGTTGTTCTGCCAACTTTTGCAATGCCAACAATTCTTCCACTCTGGTTTCCATCAAAGCTCACCTTACCTCCATTTTTGGCTCAAGTGTGACAAACTTATTTTTGTCTCCTGTCATGTGTCTAAAGCATCTATTGTCAATATACCATTTATTTCCTTTGGATGCTTTTAAATATACCTATAGAATATTGATCACCTTTTAGGTATTCAAACTTTCTTGGGTCCTTTGTTGTTAGTTGGGATAACTTTGGGAACATATAATTCCTTAGGAACCCATTTAAGTTAGTCACAGTATCATGTTTTCTCACACAATAAGATGAAGTGTAAAGACCTTTTATATTACAAAAGTTACAAAAAACAAAGGGGCTTGTGACAGATTTACTCACATACACACAAAAAGGAAAGAAAGAAAGAATTGTGATGCAATAATATATATACCTTGAGAAGGGATTGGGCGAATCATATAATGTTTGTTAGATTAGAGAGAAAGAAAAAGATCTTAAACCTGAACTAAGAGTAAAATGATCAATCTTGAAAGAACTTTCATCAAGAAAAAGGAAAAAAAATTCCCCAAACTCCAGGTTTAATTTGTTCTTGAGAATAGCATTGAATTCTTAGAATCAATTTAAATATCACCCACGTGTAAAAAGATCAATCTTGAAAGAACTTTCATCAAGAAAAAGGAAAAAAATTCCCCAAACTCGAAGTTTAATTTGTTCTTGAGAATAGCATTGAATTCTTAGAATCAATTTAAATATCACCTACGTGTAAAAATTATACCTCAACCACTCTAAGAGAATCCAAGTTTTTGATCCCACACACAATTGCCCAAAGCTCAATGTCCTTTTGCATTCTCACGTTGATAAGCTACATGCATAATTGTTTCACATTCAAAATAGTTAACCATAATAAGAATGGTTTATGTATCCTACAAAAAACCTTCACATTTCTAATGGATCTTCTAACGGGTCTGTTAGAAATCACCCATGAAATTGAGATGAAGGAATTGCCAATGGATTTTTGTGGTACTTACCTATGGACTCATTTCGTTGAAATGTTGCAATTTTTTACAGAAATTGCCAACAGAATTAGTCCGTGGGTAATGTCTGACAGAATAACGATAATAGTTACAACAAAAACTTTGTTGCTATTTTTTTTAAAAGCATTCTCGATAGATTGGTGTGGGTAGATGAGTGAGTAAATAATAAAATTTGACAAGCCCAAAAAAATTTAAAAAAAATGTTCCCTCCTTAACCTTAAAAAATCCTGCCTTTTGTTGTCAACTTTTTCGGTAAAAAAAAAAAAGAAATTTGGAGACTTTAGGGAAAATAATAGAAAAGGAACTAGAACTTCTTAAAACTAAATAGCAATTTTAATTAGGACCAAAGAAAGTTATGGAAGAGTACCTATAATATCTTAAAATTTCAAAACATCCTATTATTCATAACATAATCGTGTTTGATCAAAAAATTCATTTTAGATAGGGTTTAGAAAAGGAAAGGAGGAGGCATGCTGAGCTTGAAGATGTTTAAATCTTGGAGGCTGATTTTGGGAATAGAGATGAGGACTTCATGTTGATGTTGATTTTTGTCGTCACTACCATTAGAATCGTCGTCAACCACACCCATTGAAGTACAACCATTGTTGCCAGCCCTTATTTGTTCTCATCATCACAAACGACTATCACAATTGTCTTCCTTATCTCCAAGTCCTATTTATTGTTTCTAAAACCCTAAGCTTTAGATTAAGGTTGATAAATAGACCAGAAAGATTGTTGATGCTCGCTTCAAGACCTTCAACTGTGGCTCTACCATTGCCTCTTTCTCTCTATTACCTTTTTTGTGGTTTGGGACACAACCTTTTTGAATGATGTTTTCTTTTCGGGATTTCTTAGATTTTTTGGTTTGTCATTTCATAAACCTTCATTTAATTGCGTGTCAGTTTATCCTATTGTATCTTAATTGTTATTGAAGTTTTTCTAGCTTTGAATTTCTCATATTTCAATTAAGGGAAAGCAAATGGAAGAAGCTCTTTCCATTAAAATTCGTAAGTATCTAACACCAACCTCTAGAAAGCATAAGAGACATATGACATGCTTTCACCTATATATATCTTGATATGAAACATAAAATGTGCTAGGGGTGGTCTTCAAATAAAGGTTACCTACTCTAAGTATCTTGCTATCTAATGGTTTCTGTGATTAAGATTTACTTATTGGTGTTTGGAACCTTTTCTAAATTTTCTTTGCTATTATATTGGTATGCACGTATAGTAATGGGTATGATATGAGCATGACAAGTTAGGTAGCCACAAGCATGGAGAAAGTTGTTGAGCTTATAGTTGAGATTGATAAATATTTGAAATATGTATTTTTCTAATTAAAATGGTTGATTGTGGAAGATATACTTGCACATGTCATATGCACACACCTATATGGATAGTTATTTTAGAAGAATTAATGTTGTCTCCTAGTTGGCTTGAAAATTGGATCTTCCATATTTATACATTTTGGCATTGATAAAGAGTATACTCTTCATATCTTATTATCTTATATCTCTTCAAATTCATTATATGCATTCACTTATGTAAAGACGGGAGATTGTGACAGTTGGTTTTGTTCAAATTCTACATGTGTGTGAAAATTAAACCTATATAATAATTTTGTGGCTTTATTGGCTACCTAATATACTATGATGGAAGGAAAGGTTGGCCCTTGCATTTGTTAGATCCCATGTTTTGATGATAACTAAACCATTTGTAATAATCATAAGAGATTTTTGTTTTAATATGATGAGAAGCAATTTTCAAAATGAAAGAAATTATTTTCACAATCATGAGTTTAGAACTTGAGTCAAGATATTTCATGATCTTGAGAGTGCCATTTATATATCCTTATTTCAAACATAATTTCAAAATAAGATTTTTAAATTTAAAAAAATTTATTTCTTGGTCTCTCTCATAACAACAAGTCATTTGCTATTATGATAGTTTCCTTCAGCTAGGTAGTTTATAGATATTTTAAATTTTTTTACTCTTTCATAACAGTGAGTCACTCACTATTATGATAAGTCTCTTCAGCAAGTGACTTGTGAAGAATTATAAATTAAAAAAAAAAGATTTTGGGTCTTTCCCATAACAACGAGTTACTCTCTATTATGATGGTTTTCTTCAATGAGTGAATCATATCAAATGGAAGTGAACTTAAGCTCACTTGTTGGTTTAAACCCAAGCTTCTCTATTTTCTTTTAAATGAACCAAGTTCTTCCTCTAATCCCCATAGCTCAAGCTCTTTGAAAAAATTGAACACAAGTTCTCTTCCTTATTAAAGCTTTGTACTCATAATGACAATATGGACTCAAGCTTTCCTTTTATATTGAACTCAAGCTCTCTTCATTTTTAACACATGAAGTCAATTTTATTTCTTTAAACTTCAATAGCTCAATCTCTTTGAAAATATGAACTCAAGTTCTCTTCATCTTTAACTCAAAATCAATTTCGTTTTTTTTACTCTGATAGCTTGAGCTCTATTTTTCAGTGAACTTGAGCTCTCTTCTATGAACTCATAAACTAGAAACAGACCATCATAGCTTAATCATAGAATTATTTACATGTTTCTATTATTGATACCTATCGATTACTAATGCTTTTACAAGTTGTTGTACATGATAAAGAACATATTACAACTGGAAAAATGAAGACACAAGGTCAAAATTTCAAAAAGCAATTTTTTGTGTTAGAACATTAAATACATCAATAAATGCTACCAACTACTTATGAAAGACGAAGAACATTCTCTCTGATCACAAAGGATAGTTTTTCTTCAAATAATTCTTTTTGTCTCACAACAACATCAGTCCAAGATGATCAACAAACTCTAACAGAAATTCATATAGTCATAACGGATATTGCAATGGATACTTCAATAGTCACAACGGTCATGAACCTTAGACAAACTATAAAAGGCAAAGGCATTTAAGAGGATCAACTACGAAACAAAGTGCATTGATTATCTTTACTATTTCATTAAGTGTCTTCTTAAATTTCTGAGTAATCAGTATATATATCGACTTTGTGATAGAGTATTCAAGCTTGTTAAGTCTCTTGTGAGATACTCAAGATAGAGGGACCTTGAGTGGGATTTGGATTGCACACTGTAAGTTGAGTGATTTCTTAAGTGTTAATCAAGTCTGTACTAAGGCATTAAGAGCCTATTGAAATTTTGAGAGTTAGTGGTAACTCAGTAGTATATTGAAAAACTGGATGTAAGTCAAGAGTTAAACCAAACTAGTATAATTATTTTGTACATTTGTGTCTAAAGCTTGAAGAGGAAATTTTTTTTTAATCACCTAATTCACCCCCCTCTTGGGTGAAAGCTTGCCTCAACATGATTCTCATTTTTTTTTTGTTTTCAATTAATGGAGGAATAGAATAACACCTAGTATAAGAGAGTGATTTATATGAGTTATTGCTTTGGATTTGTCATGGATGAATTTTTACCCTTTTGAGGGAAAGCTTACCTCAACATGATTCTCCCTTTTTTTCAATATAAGGGAGGAATATAATCACACCTAGCATAAGAGAGTGACCTATATGAGTTATTGCTTTGTCTTTGTCATGGATGAATTATAGTCTAATTTCTATTATATACAACACAAGAGAGTGAATTATATATGTGCCCCTTAGATTTTTTAGTTATAGTACAACATTTTTTTGCTTTATTTATAGTACATAAATTGAGTTATAGCTGCTTCTAACTATTCTTCTTTTCATATGAACATATGTTTAGTTATCTAGATGTGATGTGCACTATATGTTATAAATCTCACTACTTATGAATTGAAATATTATAACTTGTTAGGTATCTGGATATGATGTTATTTATCATTATAGTTTTCAGTTATGAATTTGCAAAGAAGCTTAAATTTTTGGCTACTCCTATATTATCTTTATGTCCTTTTATATAGAAATAGAAATTTTGATAGATGTTTCAAACTTTAGGTTAGCTGTATGAGAATTGTTGTAATTGGGATAGTCTTGCATAATAAGTTAAGGGATTGAATTTTAAAATAAGAACATGGTTGCAATTAAATTCACTGCATAATCTAGTTTTTATCTAATGCGCATAGCCATAAAAAAGTTTGTAACAAGCAACAATTTATATGTGCTTAGGTAGCTATGCATGCAATTTAAGCTTTGCTATTTAACTTTATTTTTTAGGTTTATGACTTTTTTGGAGTTGGTTCATGTAAAGCTACTGGAACACCTAATCTTGTAAAGGTACTTTGTGTCGAAGTTAATATATTCCAAGTAGGTATATATGATTAATATAGTGTAGATAAATAAGTTATGTCAACATACAAAGCTTTGTGCAATATCATTAATGTTTTATTCCTAGCCATTCATTTGGCCTAGTGAATATAATAGCTCATTTAATTTAAATGAGATTTGGATCCTAGTTTCATATATATATGAGTAGTTATCTAGTGAACAACATATGTATTCTCTATGAAGTACATGCTACAAATACGGAGAAACACTCCTTGTCCTCATATATACTTATTTTCTCTTTGGCTTTAGTTGTATACATTATGATGACTTTACATATATATATTCCCATAGTTTTTTCTTTACTCTCTATTACTAGAAATAGTTTTCATTACAGCATCATATATATATGCCAATTACCCATAAAATATGATGTAGACCTTCCTTTTGTGTGCTCCAAATATTATTTAGTATTTACTTATAATTCTTGTTTCCTAGAATTGAAGGCCTAGAACTTCAAAGATGGATGTATAATATAATTGACCCAAGTACTAAATGGGTGATTATAGAGTTTAAGCAAGGTGTTGATGGGTTTCTTGCACATGCATACAAATCACATTATTCTAAAAAATTGCAAGAGCTTAAGTGTCCATGTGTGAAATGTAAATGTAGGTATTATCTACCTTTTGATAAGGTGAAGGTGCACCTTTATAGCAAGGGATTTATACCAGACTATTATATATGGACTAGTTGTAGTAAAACACAAGTATAAAATCATCAGGATATGTCTCCAATGCTAGTTTCCCTACATGGGTCACTTGGTAACCATGTAAGTTAATATGAGAGGATGGTGATGGATGTAGCCCAATGAGTTTTAGGGATAACTACAATGAAGGCGTTGAAGAGATGCCAAATAGTAATGCAAGAGAATTTTATGAAATGTTACGTGTTGCACAACAACTGTTGTAGGAAAGTTGTCAAGAAGAATCTCAACTTTCAATAATGTTGTAGTTATTAAGTATTAAGGAAACAACTAACATGTCTTAGCATGCCTCTAATTTAGTTTCCTAGCTCATGATGAGGACACAACCTAAAGATGCCCTTATGCTTTCAAACTTGTACCAAACAAAGAAGTTTGTGTCAAAGTTAGGTCTTACTTTTAAGAAGATAAATTGTTGTGTGAGTGGGTGTATATTATATTATAAAGATGACGCTCATACAACCCAATGTAAATTTTGTTGTGAAGAAAGATATTCTTCAAAAAATTGTCATGGAAGGAAAAAGAAAGTAGTGAAGAAGTAGTTGTTTTTCTTGCCTCTTTTTTCAATATTGTAAAGATTATTTGCTTTTAAAAAAATAGCAAAGGAAATGAGATGGCATTATGAGAATCATCGAGGTTCTAATGTTCTCTCTTACCCCTCAAATAGTGAGGCATGAAAAGTTTTCGATAGAACATATTTGGTCTTTGCATATGATCCAATAAATGTGAGGCTTGGATTGTGTACGGATGGATTTACACCATTTGGTCAATCTAGGAGGCAATATTCTTGTTGGCTTGTCATAATTACTCCATATAATCTACCACATGATATATGCATGCTATGGAAATATATATTCTTGACATTGATAATCCCTGGTCCTAATAATCCAAAGGGGAAATATATGTATATTTTGAACAATTGATAGATGAATTAAATTTATTATTAGGCGTGGGGTGTCAACATATGATGCTTTTTTGAGACAAAACTTTGCAGTGTATGTTGCACTATTGCGGACAATTAATGACTTTCTAGCTTATGATATGTTGTTTGATTGGATGACAATGAGGAGAATATCATGTCCCATATGTATGGAGAACACAATAGCATTCCAATTGAAGTATGGGTGAAAAACATGTTTCTTTGACTGCCATCATCAATTTCTACCGATTGACCACCAATTGTAAATAAATAAACATATATTTTTTTAAGAACAAAGTATAGACATAGTGCCTTTGGCTTGGTTAAGTAGAGAGAAAGTTTGGCAAAGAGTTAAGAATTTGCCAAAGTTATTGACTATGGAAAAACATTACAAGTTGAAGGGTATAAGGGCACTTACTATTGGATAAAATAAAGCATATTTTAGAAATTACATTATTGGAAAACTAATCTCATTTGACATAATCTTGATGCCATGCACATTGATAAAAATGTCTTTAAAAATTTGTTTCACACTATAATGGACACAAAGGGGAAAACAAAAGATAATGTACAAGCTTGAATGGATGTAAAGGAGTATTGCTGAAGGAGCGATGATGAACTTGTAGAAATTAAAGGAAAAATGGTGAAACTGATCGCAAAATAACATTGAGTGTAGGAAAAAATGACAAATTTGTCAATGGGTAAAGAACTTGAATCTCCCTGATAGATATGCATCTAATCTAGCTTGATGTGTGAACATGAGGGAAGCAAAGTTGTATGGATGAAGAGTTATGATTGCCATGTGTTCATTCAATGCTTCCTTCCTATTGTAACACCTCACTTCTATAGCTTTTACCATACCTTATTATGGTCTTTGGAACCATTAGTTATTATCTCAAGTTGGTAAAATAAGGAATAAATTTTTCTTTTTGGCGAGTTACTATTAACCAGCCCCTTATTTTTGGCTAACTTTGAAAAATTATAACTAATTATAAAAAAGTCAGAATGAGGTGGTTCTAAGTTTGTTAGAAAGCTCTTTCATTCCTCTTTAAGAAAAAAATAATCCTATTCCTTAATTGCATAGAAATTATTGTATACATACCCTCAAAGATGTACTGTTCATATGGTCAAAAAGCACTATTCATTTGGTCATTTTTCATTTTCTCGCGATTTTTGGCGTAACTTTGGAA
>JBAGKO010000011.1:16890083-16915383 GCA_037177275.1 Acacia concinna | reverse complement strand
AAAAAGACAAATTTTATTATTATAAAGTAATATGATTAGTTTTCTTAAGATTTTTTTTAAAAATTAACGGACCCTTATAATCAGGACCAGATGGAGAATTAACTAAATACAAGTAATTCTGTGTTTATTTTGAGAATAATATGATTAAATACAAGTATTTGGCAAAAAAGACAAGTAATTATGTTAAGAGTTGACATAATTATAAGGAAAAATAGCAATTATATCCTTTATTTAAAACTTAATGGGGCATAACTGCATAAGTCTTTCAAATTTTTCGAATTGAATATTATTGAGACGTAAACCCTTTGTGCTCATTTATCAAAACGATAATTGTGTATTTAAATATTTATAATCTAATTCAAATTATACTTTGAATGTTATCCGAGGCCCTCTTGAAATTATCACTTAATTCTCTTATTTATGAGGTATTATTAGCTGTGCTTCTAAATGGTAATTGTGGATTTTAATACTCCTACTCTAATTTCTTAAATTCTGTTTTCCACTCTAAAAGCAAAATCAAAAGTTAGTTTCAGTCACGCATATACTATAAGATATTTGACGTCTTTAATTACTCTCACTAAAAAAAAAAAAAAGAATATGCAGTTTGAATGAGATTGAAGGATTTATTAGACTTCAGATATTTCAACTACTACGTACGAATACATGGCAATTTATTTATTTATTTATTTTTTGCCAAATACATGGCAATTTGTTTGAAAGTTAGATTTTCTCACTAATTAATAAATTTTGATAAAATTACTAATTAATCTCTTGTTCCTTAATTTTTTTTTGCTTGCGAACAATAATACTTAATAAAGCAACTCGTGGAATTTTATTTAATTAGTTATTAGTATATAAGTAAACTTCTATTTATATCTTGACCAAAAAAAAAACTTCTATATATATTAACACATACAATAATAATGATTCATAGCTTTTGAAATAAGATTTAAGCTCTACAAATGGAAATATGTATACATTCATTGGACCTTCGTAGATACACTTAATCTTCATCCATTCATACATATGATATATGCACCAAATAATAAATATACATTTATGATTCGCCAAAGGTAATAATCAATGGAAATTACAGTGTCAGCATTCTTATATTGTGCATGTATTTAATTATTATAATCATTATATTATATTTGATTAGATGCATAATTTTATATTTTGTAATCACCAAAACTCATATATAATCTAATATATAATAATTAATCAATATAATATAGAATCATTAACAAAAACAATCTTCTCCCGTGGGTTGCCTTTCTCGAACAAATCATGAAAGATTCCTATAAACCAACGTTTAAAAATGCAAACTAATAAACACAAGATATCATGATTTTCTATATATGAGATCTTTGAGTCACATGACTTCCATAATTATTGGCACTATATCTATCTTGAAACTAATTTAATTTGATGGTTTAGGTACATTGCATGGAGTATGAATAATGTATGTTTATGAAAGAAGTAGTATTGATGGCTACATGTTTAATATTGATTGGTTGATGCTAATTGTAAAATTAATGGCTATTATAATGTCATGTCTTGAACGTTTGATTTGACAAAAAGTTACTGTATTGATGAAATATATATGAAATATTAATGTTTCATAAGAAAATTGATAAAAATATAATTTTTATAATTAATTTATTTTAATGGCGCAATTTTTTTGTCAATGATCACATGGTATAAATTAGATTAAATTACAAAAAAACTAATCTAAACTTTAAACCACGTATAAATAACCCAATCCCTTAAAACTTAATAACAAAACCACATAAACTTCAAACTCAAATAAACCGCAGCAATCAATTATTTGCCCCATTAATTACGTTTTTATGTGTATATAGTCCCTCAAAGCTTTAAGTAGTTAAATGCATCTAATTGGTTATATATAAGCCCTAAAAATTATTAGGAGTGCTTAAGGAAGTTATTTATATATGACAACTTAAGGAAGTTATCTGTATATGACATAAAATTATTAGGAGTACTCTATATAAATTTTCCTATAAATGGAAAATTGCATAACTTCAACTTTGAGCAATAACTTTTAGATTAGATAATAAAATATCAAGATAGCAAATAAGTAGAGTAATTTATATCATATTTTTCCATATGTGTGTGTGTGATCCTTTACATTTTTACTATCAGTGTTTTCAGTGTATATATTTAAATATAGAACAAGTGTATGGTTTTTAAAAAAAGAAAGAAAGAAAAAGAAATATATAGAGACACACGCACACTCTCTCCCCCCTCTTACCCTAAATATTAGATTTAGATAATTTTTTTGAGAAAGATTAAGGAAACTAAATAAATATTTCAAGCATATCATATGTTGTATATGATTAAATTATATATTAATTTATAAATTAAAAAAATAGTTTAAAAAACAACTATAAATATAAATATTTTAAAACAGTTTAATTAGCTTCATTTATCTCACCAAAAATTGATTAAATCTTATATATTTAAGATCGGAGGTAGTATCCTAATTCAATTTTTCAGATGTAGTATAACGTTTTTTCCCCCCTGCCAAATGTAATATATCACTTGAATGAATCTTGTGCATTGCATAGAATATAAAATCCTAAAGCCAATTGGCTATGGCATTGGGGTAAAAAAAATCAACAAAACCCAACACCTTTTTTGTTTTTATATACACAGCACTATATATATATACGCATGTGCAAATCGATTCATGCATCAATTCCTACACATTAAATCGTGTAAACTACTAGGCAGAAGTAAAAATGACAAAAGTTAAAAGACAAATTTTTGTATCTTATCATATTATCTTGATGAGGTTCACCCCCCTATCACTTATATATCTCTCATCATCTAAATTCAACATAGCTTACACAAACAAATTTAAATTTGGATATATTCAAAATTTTCTTGGAATATTTGTTTGCAAGTCACATTTCAACAACTTGTTACTCTTCCATTTCTAAATGTAAAGCCTGTTTAATGAGTTGATGTAGGTCCTGAATGTAAGTCATATTTTACATATTCATAATTTTTACCTATTGAAATTCTCTAAAACAATTATCAAGTATGAGAGGGGAGAGAGATAATTAAAGAATATTATTACGGTATTTTAGAAAAATCGTATCATATTAATTCATTTAAATAACATTCTTAATACACTCAAATTAATTAATTAGATTTTATATGAAGGATCAAAGGAGTATTTTTTAGGTTTTCATAAATTCATAAGAAAGAATTATTTTTAGATGAATAGTATTTTATATTTATTTTACTGAAGTTATATTTCAACTACGGGCATTACATATAACATTGTGAAATAAATTGCTTTGCACCGTATAAATATACTGATAATAAAAAAATTTCGAAAAAATGTAATATACATATCTATATGTATAAATGAAAAATTCAAAATGGAAAAAGGTACTTGTTGGAACACAAGGTTTTGGTCAATTTGATTAAAAGGAATCTGTCTTTGAAGTTGTCGCCAACTTTGATCCAATTCTTATTGAACAATAATAAGCATTATATAAAGTTACATAGTGACACTTCTTTTTTTTTTAAAAAAAAAAAAAATTAACTAAAGTTTTCTTTTAATGAAGTGATTCAGTTGCTATGATAAAATATTTTCTTTTTATAAAGTTCTCCTAAATTCTTTTTATTTAGGGAGATTAAATATGTTCATATTAACTTGAATTTATAAGATAAAGAGTGGATGAAAGAAGTAAATATTAAAGTGGAGGGAAATTAATTGCAACTCTCTTTAAATCAAAAAAGAAAATAAAAAAAAGTAAAAGAAATAGGGTATTCAATTATAATTTTAACTTAAACAAAAAATTTAAAAAAAGAAAAAGAAGAAGAAAGGGGGTGAAAGAGATAACGGGAACTCGCCATGGAGGGCGAGTTCCCCTTTCTCTCACCAAAAACAATTAAAAAAAAAGGGTGAGAGAGAAAAAGGGGAATTCACCTCTCTCTGTCAGAGAGATATGTGAAGAACTCATCCTTTAGAAAGGCGAGTTCTTCACATATGTAAACTGAATTTAGGTATAATATGTGGGTATTTATTTTGTACTTTATAATATTTTAGAAAAAAAATTATTATATATAGTATTTTAATAAAACTGCCCCTCTTCATAAGAGTGACATCACTTAATATTTCAACCATCAGCTTGTTGGTTAGATTATTTGTTTTTAAAAATATTAGCTAAAGTTAACTACAATTTTTAAGCATCCTACATGTGCTCATATATAAGTTATTTATATCTCAATTTCACATATTGAAATGCACTAAATTGATAAAATTTTCACATTTGCCCTTATCAACGTTTTTGTCTCTTTACATATATCAATCATTTTTCCTCTCTCAGATTTATCTCTTATTAATAGAAATTAAATAGGTTTCAAATTGTGAAAAATAATCATTAATTACCTTATAAATAACTTATATCTAAAGCCAAACTTTTTTTTCTACAATTGACTTACATAAGAGGTAAATTTGAAACTATTTAAAAGCTGGCAAAAATCAACACCATCATCTCCCCCCACCTCCGTAAGATCGGATAGCTAATTCACACATATGTCAAAAAACATTTAATTTGTTATAAAATTTAAATAATTTTCAAAATTACATTATTAACTATATAAAACACCTCCATCATATTAATTTCTAGTCTCTTCATACCCTTATCAAATATTGATATATATGAAAAAAATATTTATTACTTATTAAAAGTTGAAACTATCCAAGTGTCTTATAAAAAGAACCACAAATAGTTTCTTAAAGTTGTTTTATAATATATAGAGCCGAGAAAATGGGCCGAGCTCATCGTGGCAGCCCTTTTAAACTTTTTTAAGTCAAGGGCTGAGCTTGTATTTTGAAAGCTTAAATGAAATAGGGCCCTTTTAATTTTCTTTTATACTTTGCATAGCATACTATATAATTTATTTTGGGCTAACACTCCAATTCATTAGGCCATTATATATCCAATGAATATACACACCACACTCACCACACAGACACACACGAGACACAAAGGACATGGGACATCAGATACACATCACGCATTTATGCTGTATACTTGCATACGACGTAAAATTTAGACTTTATTGACACGCAACAATGATGTACCTTAAATTATATTGTTTGTTTGTTGCATACTTGCATACTACGTAAAATTCATATTTTATGTTAATACAATTTATGTATTAAAATAGAATTTTAATTGTTGTAATGTACTAATTTTGCTTCTTTAAAAAATGTTGATTTTTTTTTTAAATGCTTCCGGCCCTATCCCTATCGCTCTCGGACTAAACTTTAAAAAATAGGTGTTTTTTTTTTAAGTTGGGTTTTAATAGATCAGCCCTATTAAAGTATTGGCTTTTGAAGGGCTGGCCCGCTCTAATAATATAATTCTACAAAGATTTTGATCTAAATAGATATACTATTTTTTTTTTTAATGAAAGGCGTGAATTTGAGCGAACATATATATATATATATAATCAATTAAATGTAACATTTCAGAAGAATTTTAAAAAAAAGTTAGTGAAAATGGGGAAAAGAAGTTTCAGTACAACGAAATTATGAAACCCCAAATTAGTTATTTTGTACTTGAAATGGTGTGAAATTACAAACGCCCTTGAATTTTAACAATAAGAGTATATCAATTCATAACAACAGAGGTATTTAGATAATATGTATTTATGCTGTGAGTTATTGTAAATTAAGATACTCTTATTGTTAAAATTCAAAACTATTTTCACAATTTCATGTTATTTCAAATATAGAATGACTGATTTAGGATTTCATGATTTTGTTGTTGTGAATCGTCTTTTTCCTATTTCCCTTATCTTTTTTTTAAAACTTTCCTAACATTTAGTCAACTAGATGTAAAATGTTTTGAAAACTACTATACAAAATTGAATTCTTGAAGATAAATGCACATTATTTTTGTAACATACTTTGGCCAATAAATTTCTAGACAACACTTTCAACCAAATTTCCCTTTAATAAATTATAAATAGTAAACCTTATTTTAGTTTTTATGCAATAAATAAATGAAAAATTGCTTTTTAGTCCAAACCAACAAAATTTACAACAAAATAGTCATGTAAAATTACATAATCTCAAAAAAGTTCCAAAGTTATCAATAAGCCAGCTAGAGTTCTGTTTCACAACTCTAGCTGGCCTATTGACAACTTTATAAGATTTTTTTGTAATTATGTGATTTCATATGGAACTTTTTTGTAAATACTTAATTTCGTGGGACCATTTTATTATAAATTCTTTTAGTTTGGACCAAAACACAATTTTTTCATAAATAAAACTCCAAAATGTGAAATCAGATGAAGAAATTTGTATTTTTATTTTTTCGAAAAGAGATTTTTGTAATTCAATCTCGGATAGCGCGTGGATTAGAATTTTCCCACTCACCAGACAATCCCCAACCTCCATAAATCATTCAACACTCTGTCTCACTTCCTTCCATTCTCTCTCGCCTCTCTCTCTCGCTCTCTGAAAAACGTTTCGACTACATGTCCCGCCATCGGCGACAAGCTTCACAGGTCCTCCCACCGGAGATCATGGCCGGAGGCGAAGATCTTTCCAAGCCATTTGACCTGAACGACGACCGGCTTGGTACAGGGGGAGGGACCACCTCAGGCAGTACCATTTCCAACCCACAATCCCGTAAAGATGAGTCCTCTCTGACCCACTCTCCGGCGCCGGCGAAGAAGCCCCCACCGCCTGGAAAATCCACCTGAAGTAGCACAACGGGTTCTTCTTCATCTTCTGCTACATTTCAATCATTCCTGTTACTGGCTTTCTCTTCACTGTTTTTGCTTCGAGGGTTTCTCTCTCTCTCTCAATCTTGGGTCTCTCTTTCTCTTCGTTTCAATGAAATGAAGTTTTAGTTTCAGTCTCTCTCTCTCTCTCTCAATCTTAGGTCTCTCTTTCTCTTCGTTTCAATGAAATGAAGTTTAAGTTTGAGTCTCTCTCTCTCTTTCTCTCTATAAATAAATGTAATAACCTGACTTTGAGAGAGGATCAAGATCTTCAATATATATGCTGTTTCATGTTTCTATATCTTCGTCTGATTCGAAGTCAGATCCTTCATTAGTATATGCTTCAATATATATATATATATATATATATCTGCTCGTGTTTGTTTAGCAGGCGTTTTACAGAGAGATTGATTTATAGTGTTTGAAATTTATTTATAGTAATAAGATAAAAAGATATAAACTTTATAATAACTATATACACTAGCTTATAGTAGCTTTATTCATAGCAATAATCCGGGTTGATGTATGAAGTTTTAGGCTGATTTTGTGTGAACGGGATTTGCCCACGGAGATAAAATGAGGAAGTAGTTGTTCAAGTTCCGAGCAGGTGGGTTTGGTTAATAAAAAATGAATAAATTTCAGATTTAAATCTTTGTGTGGGTTTGTGTTATTTCACTATTATTATTAGTATTTCCGGACCTCATAATAATTCATATATATCATGATGAGAATTTATTATTGTACAACAATAATAATGGTACAGATCAATCTTTCTGAACATATTATGTCTGTTCCTTTTGTTTCTAGATGGAGGTTAATGAGTAGATTGTTGGCCTAATAACTACTATACCGCATTGTTTTTTTTTTTTTTAAAAGAAATTTTTGTGGGTAATAAATATTGCATTTGTTATTCATGTTCTTGGCCAAACTTGGTTGTTCAAGTTGGATATATATTACTGACGAGGAATATTTGATATACCAACTTTGAATATTAGATTGGAGTGTGTTTGGTTTCATAAGGAATATATAATCGCAATTCAAAAGTCAAAAAACATAATTATTTGCTTCTATCAAAATTATGGTTGTGAAGCTGAATTAACATCTAGCTTACACTATATACGATTTTGTATACAATATGAATAATAAGTAAATCGAATTTTAGAGTCTACATAAAATATATATATAAAAAAAATAGTTCGTTCATCAGATCAATTCATCACTTGCTTATTGATCTGGTCCTTGTGGTGTTATTTTCATATTGAGTTATTTCTATTCATTAAATATGGTTATTGTTGTTAAACTTGTTTACCTTTTCTCCGTTTCCAACGTATAAAATTATATCAACTTAATTACTTAATAACTAGTGCTAGCTACAAACTCAGTAAACCCCATGAGTTCATTTGTCAAGTTTATTGTTTTTACATTTTTTACTTACAGAATCATGTTAACTAGCTCTTACATTTATAATAACATTTTTAATTTTATAATGTTTGGTGATTCGATATAACTTAATGGATATAGAAATATTTTTGTTAAATATGATCTACTGTGATGGTGAAAAAGGAATATTTTTGTTAATTCTTGGATTTCAAAATTCAAATTTTTAGATCTGAATCTGGATCAATCTGATTGAATTAAATCTATCTAACAGATTTACATATTATCCATTCAATTAATTTAAATAATGAGCCAACCGATTTAATTTATCTCTATAAATTAAATATAAATATTAATATTAGATTTTTAATTTATCTAATAAATTAAATACTAAAATTAATATTAAATAATAACATTATTCATATATAATATTATTATACTCGACCATATATATATAAATATATATTTTGATTATCCTAAATAACATATACCGCATTTATTGAATCTTAGATAGACCATAGATTTAATTTTAATTATTTAAATAATAGATAAAATATGGTGAGGTTTTAGAATTTTTTTGAGGCTATATGATATTAATTGGCTATAGTGGTCCTTGATTGAAAATTTCTCTAAAATATATTTAAAACATTTAATAATATGTTTTTAATGGCTCTTTTTTTTATTATTATTATAGATCTAAACTCTTGTAAGTTTATATTTTGAGTTCACGATATGAATTTATCATAAATTTATTTAAATTAGTGAGTTTGATAACTTTAAATATAAAATTAGTCCATATATTCATAAATTGATGATTAAGGCTGATATGAATGTTCCCAAGTGACATGTAAGTTGTTGCAAAATATTGAATATAACTTATATTTATTATCAACATAAATATAAAAAATTTCTTAGGGTTTAACTTTAAGACAAAAAAAAACTACATGAAGTTCAAAATTCTAAATTAGTTTTGTTGCTAATAAGAGTATAGGGATTGACAACTCACTTTAACATAAATTCATGAGATTTTAAAATTCAAGTGATATGTTTTTATCTTTTTCCCAAATTCTTGTGCTAATAAATCATAATTATTTTCACACACACAATTTGATGGATTTACACACACACGCACATATAATTTGATGGATTTTGATTGTATTTAGATCCATTATTAATTTAGGTGTAGTGTAAGGGAAAGCCATGTCATTAAATAAACAAAATTAATTATGAGTATTGTTTCTTAATACATGAATTATATGTGACATAGTAAACTAAGAAAAAAGTGGACATATTTTTTATTTTTTGCCTTCGAAAAAGTAGAAATATTTTTTATTTTTTTTGCCTTCGAAAAGGTCAAAAGGTAGACATATTTGTTCATAACAAGATAACATTGCATGACATTTCAATGAAGAATTGCATTATTTGATTTGAAATATTGCGGCAGATATTTTTTTTTGGCCAACAGCGCCTATACATGGATTATGTTGTACAGATTTCTCATATTAATTTTTATGAAAAATAAATGAAGAGTTTTTAATTTAATTTCATTTCAATATCATATTAATAAATATTCCCAATATGATAATAAACTGAAGGAATACATGATTGTATTAATAATCAATATCAATGTTAACGTAAAAACAAAACAAGTTGTACTGTTTGAAAACAGAGAAAGGCTTGTTCATATCATAGGGGCCCACATTGCTTCATAAAATATACTCGTATATTGATAATTAATATATTTGTAAGAAATAATTCAAAACTTTCCCTTTAAAGACAGGCACCCACATTCGCCTAACTACATTTCAACAGACCGTTTCAAGGAATATTTGTAAATTTTAAACTTTTATTAGGATGCATCATACAGTAGGAGGAGGAATTATTGAATTTTTTTACTGAAAAAGGAAATATTGAATTTCATATATAGAGTAAATACTTTACTTAAAGGATAGCGTGAGTATGTTATACAAATACAATTACTAATTATAAAAAGACAAAATATGTTTTAAATTTCCAAAATGAATAATTATACTAAAGGCTTGTTTGGTATGAGAAATAATTCATTTATAAATGACTTATTGCGCAATACAAGAAAAACCTCTCTCACATCCTTACTTCGTATTCTAAAATAAGTCACTTTTAAGTTATTCAAAACACACACTGTATATCCTTCAATCCTTTTATAATAATCTTTTAGAACAAAACTTCTTTTGATTAGTGACCCTTATTTGGTAGATTAATCTTATTACTCATTCTATATCTTTATATAGAGAGTATGATTAAGTTAATATGATTAGTGGAATATTCAACGTTGGCAATTTTTAAAATAACATTTAATCTATAACACATCGTAACTAATTTTAAATAAAGTTCATGATTTTAATGAATTAATTATTTGTTTCTTATAAATCATAATCATTGATGGAATATCCATTAACATCGCTTAGGGCCACAAAGGTTTCCACCTATCCCCATACTTCTCCCAAAAAAAATACTTGTATTCAATTAGGGAGAAAATGATTAGAATAAATTGTGTCCTTTAGACATTAACTTTATACTTTTCCCAATCGACAACGATGATTCCTTTTATATATATGTGTGTGTGGTTATTTAAGCTAGTGGGATTCAAATATTGTCAAATTTAATTAGGAAATAGTTATATTAAAGATTTTAATTATATGATTATAGGATTAAAGTGTATCTATCACCTTAAAGTATTTTTCTTGGTGCCTCCTTGTCATAAATTTTAGGTATATCATATATAATTATATAAATGCTTTTTTGTTTTTTAACCAGCATTATAGATACTTTACCTTAATATTGTTTATCTTTCACTGGCCAAAAAAATATATTTCTTATCTTTCATTTTCCATATAATATTTAAAAATTTACTAAAAAATGACAAGCCAGCAAAATGGAGGGATTTCTGTCGCCTCTTCTCTCCTCCAAAGCTTGCATAACAAATAACCTCCCAAAAATAGTGTGATTATGTATCAGTGATATTATGGAATGTGATTAATATATTGAAAATTGGAAATTAACTAACTTAAGGAATATTGTATATTAGTATTAAAATAATTATATTAAAGAGAATATGAGGTACTCTCTCCGTCCATAATATAAGACACTTCTAGAGAAATAGTTTGATCTATAATATAGGGCATTTATAAGATAATTAATGTTTTTTTTTTGTTTCATTTCTGTCCTTGTAATTAATGCTCATTAATATCCAATTAACCTGCTCATTAAAAGCTTAAGTACAATTTCCAATAGGGAGTAAAAGTGAAAAAAAAAACTTACAATTTAAGACATATTAAATGAGTTAACTATTACTTCCTCTTTCATCCCAAAAATAAGAGACAATTACTACTCTTATTTTATCGTAAATATAAGAGACATTTGAATAATGTCTTATATTTTAATTCTTTCTTTTTTTTTTTTTTTCAGTTTTGCCCTTATTCAATATCAATGTATTAATACTTGTGTTGACCATAAAAGTTATCATTCTTGAGAAGAGAGGTGTAAGGGGAGAGAGAGTGATAGACTTTAATAAGGGTATTATATCTCTTATTCCATACATTCTCATTAATAAGGGTATATTTAGTAAAAAATCAGTAACAATTTTGACATACTTATTGTTCTTAACCACCACTTCGAATCAAGAGATTCAATTAAATATATTTTATATTTTAGGATAAAGAGAGTATTATTTTTCATAAATTAGTTAAAGGGACCTATTTATGGATCGGAAGGAATATTAATGACACTTAAGATCTTAAAATTCCATAGAAAGATCAAAAGTATAATTTTTATTTTCGAAGTCAAATTCAAAAAATTATAATTAATGCAAACTATTCTGAAAAACCACCTTAAGTATTTTTGCAATATCTAAATTGAATAGCAATTTTTTTTTTTTGGCCTGGAAATGAGCAAGTTGAAACATTGGGGAAAAAAAAAAGTAGAAATGCCTACCCCTTTATCACACTTAACAGGAGGAATGAGTTTACCATAATGTACATTGCTTGATAGATGTTCTGACTATATGTAACTTCGAAAAGTTACCAACACTTAACAGGAGCAATCATTTACTAAAAAAAAGAAAGAAAGAAAGAAAAGTTGTTTATTTGGGCAAGCTATATATTATAGTATACTCCTCTAATCCTTAACATAAGAGCTAATTGACTTATATTTTTAAGAAGAGATTAAAGAAACTACATAAATTATTTAATCACATTATATATTATTTATAATAATTAGATTATATATCAATTTATACGTTAAGAAAATTAATTTGAAAAAATGAATAATATAAATATTTTAATATAACTAAATTAGTATATAATTAATTTCTCCTTAAAAGCCAACTGCCTCTTAATCATATTAAACATGGAAGGTAGTGTTTACTAATCTCAAAACTTCATATAGTTCTCAATTTTCATAAAAAGACATAGATAGACAAACAGACAGTTATTAGGCCGCAGCTATCCTAAGAGTTTGTTTGGTACAAAGAATTTGAAGGGAAAGGGAGGGAAGGGAAAATTTTTATTTAATGAATTTTAAAAAATTAAAAAAGTGGGGTCAAAAGTTTTAAATTATTTTGTCATATTTTTTTTATGATTAATTTTATCTTTATTAAAATTTTATAACCCCATTTTTTCAATTTTTTTAAATGTAACTCCTAAAATTTGTATTTTCCTTCCCTTTCCCTCCCCTCCCCTCATACCAAACAGCCCTAAAAAATTATCATTTGCATCTCTCTCTGTGTGTATCTAATTTTTTTTTTTTTTGGGATACATGAGAAAGCAATAAACTTCTAATTAACCTGCTACAGTACATTATAGCAAGCTTCACAAATGTCCTCCCTCGTGCAGGTGATAGTATATATCCACCTTCCACTCCCTATTCAACACATGTTATGACATTCCTGAATGAGTTGCGAACATGTATATAATATATATATATATATATATATATTCATGAAATTCAGCATGATTTGAATATTTGATTTATTTCTGTCTGTTATTTGATATATATATATATAACCAACCAAGGCAAGAGATGAAGTTTGCATTCAGTATATATAATAGAGGTATCTGCTTGCACAACCAGATGAAATGAGAGTGTGTCTATTACCTGCGTTATATTGATCTTCCAATCACCCAATCTGGATTTTCACCTTATCTACCGATCCACTAGTTGACTTGTTCTTGTATGGTCAACATCTTGAGAGAAAAAAATACACGAGTCTTGCAAAATTTATTATCAAGACATCTTTTAATCATCTCCACTTTTTCTAGAGCAGCTTCGGCCAAAAGAACGAGATTATTAACAAATGCGCTTCCACTTCTTTTCCTTCTGAATTAACTAAGAGAGCTTTTCAAATGGCAGAAACAAAAATTTAGCATATTTCTTGAGATAGAGAGAATTCCTGAATTTTACTTCCTTTCCATAAAAATCTACATAACAAGAGAAGATATATACATATTCTATTCCTTGTTATAATGCATCAACTAATAATTTTCACAAATCAATAAAAAGTGTTAAACTCATTAAATTTGTTTTAAATTTTAAGTAATTTTCAACATTACCTCTACTAATTATGCTAAACTCTAATATCATATTAAATATTACTTCTCTTATCCTATATATATAATATACTTTTAGCATTTTTCACAAAAATAAAGAAAAACCTTAAACTTCATTAACTCTTCCATAAAATTCAACAACTTTCTAACTTTATCCTTATTTAATATACATTATATTATATAACCATTCAGTTAATATAACAATAAATTAAGGGTAAACTTATATATTTACACAAAAATTTTCTCAATATTTCTTATATATAGGATTAGAGGAGTACCCTCTCCTACTTCCCTTATGAAATATGGGCAGATATGAAAGAAAATAATTAATACTCTTTAAAAACAGGCAAGTGTCTTATAAAAAAAGATTAAAAATATTTGTTAGTTGGTGCCTTATAATAAAAATAAGAGGATTATTGCCTAATGACATTAAGGAGAGAATAGGAGGTAGGGGTGTGCAAGTTTTTTTCTTCCCGATCCCGAGCAATCGGGAGGGAAAAATCTTGTCCCAAAATCTTTTAGGACAGGAAAAATTAGGGTCGAGTTCGAGATCGGGAATGAGATTTCTCGATCCCAAAAATATATAATATATATATTTTTTAAAAAATTGAGACATTATTTTATTCAATTTTCAATTCTCTTTCAATGTTTCACACATCATCAGTGGCTCAGGGCATCACGGACATGGATTCACGCCTTCACGGTCTCGTGCAGCGCACTCACTCTCACCTTCTTAAATCTCACTCAACTACTCGTCTTTCACTCTCAGACCTCAATAACTCATCTCTGTGGTGTTAGATTTTGGTGTTTGGTGTGAATTCTCACTTCTTAGTTGAGATTCTTTTCCTTTAATGGTTGCCTTTCCTCTACTGTCAACTCTCTCTCCGTCTCTAGAAGTATCAGATAGCGAGCAACGACTGACAACCACACACTCACAATGCCGAATCTATTCTTTCTCTATCTCTCGTGGCGTCAGACAGCGAGCGGCAACAAACAGCCACACGCTCACGATGCCGTATCTATTCTTTCTCTGTCTCTAGTGGTGTCAAACAAGCATACATACTCACGATGCTCGATGCCTTGATCTACCCTCACTCTTTGCCTGTCAACTCTCTCTCGACCTTAGACCCTTATTTTGCCTCTTTGATTTGTTGAATATCAGACTCATCAGTGGTTGGGGCCTGGGGATTTGATAATCGATGCCTCATTCTTGTTCATCTATGGTGGCATACTGGCATTGGCGTCGATTTATTGAAGATAGCTATTGGAGGGGAGCTTTCTACAAATTTTTCGCTTTTAGTAAACATTAATGCTGAAAATTTGTGCATTTTACGCCTTTGGTAAATACGAAATATAAAGGTACCTACTCATACCCTTGTTAGAATAAATTGCAATTGAGGTGTGGTAGCGTGATTTATTAGTGGTTCCAGAGCATGAGAGATTGAGACTTTAGGGGGTTATGGTGCTAGCATATCATGAGGTGTTTGTGGCTTAGTGCATTTTCATTGATCAACAACTCCAAGCTTTGAATTTGGTAATCTCTGAGATCTGATGATCTTTAGGTGTTCAATTTTAGACTATGATAATATTTAGGTCTTTTATGATGATATGTCATATGTGAATTTGTTGTGTGTTTTATAGTTGTAAATGCTACGTTTTTGTTTTATTTTATAAGTTGAGCTTTCATAGTTTCATTGCTAATTTGCTATTCTGAAATTCTCATGATGGAGGAGTGAGTGCAAGCATTAAAATTAATGCTGATTCTTTTCTGTTTGGGATTCTTTTTATGTTAGAGCTTTAAGATTAATGATGATTCTTTTCTGTGTGGGATTACTTTCTAATTTCTGTTGAGTTAATGCTTATTCTTTTCTGTTTGAGCTTTAAGATTAATGGATGACAATTATGTTAGGGATTGTTTTATGTTCTTTTCTTAAGGGATAATAACTTGCATTTGATTCTTTTCTGTTTGAGCATTTGTTTTTTGTTTGACCTTTTCTGCCCTATGTATTCTATGTTGGCTGAGAACATGTATAGAAAGAAATTGCTACTGAAGGATATATTGAAATAAGTCAAGTTGAACCTGAAGATCCTTTTACACAAGTTGGGACTACAAATGAAGCAGAAAGGTTTCAACTAATACAAATAATGAAGAGGGAGACGAAGAAGTTAAAGGTCCAAGGAAAAAACAAACGTTTTCAGTTTGGGATTCTTTTGAGAAGCTACCTAATGATCAATTTAAAGATGGAGAACTTCGAGCCAAATGCAAGTATTGTAATACGCCACTTAAATGTGACCTAGTACTACAAGGGACGAGTGGCTTGTTGAAGCATCTACAAACGTGTAACTGAAATCCAAATAGACCAAATAAGGCTAAACAATCTTTGTTAGCATCCACTCTACAAGGATCCAGTAGAACTTTGATTCATCACATTTTCTGTCAAGAACAATGTAGATTGTCAGTTGCAAAGTTTGTTATAATGGATGAAATGCCGTTTTGAGTTGTGGAAGGTGAGGGCTTTAAACAGATGATGATGTAAGTTGAACATCGGTTTCTTATCCCTTCAAGAACCACAGTAACAAGGATTGCTTGAGATTGTTTGTGCAAGAATTAATAAAGTTGAAGAGGTATTTTAAAAAAGCAAAAGTTTGTGTTTCCCTTACAACAGATACTTGGACTTCTTGTCAAAATACCAACTATATGTGCTTTACTACTCATTGGATTGATGAGAATTGGACATACTAAAAGAGGATATTGAACTTTTGTATTGTAGACAATATAAGGGTGAGACAATTGCATCAACTTTGGAAAGATGCTTATTAGATTGAAACATTGATTAAGTGTATACAATCACAATTGATAATGTTGCTTCAAATGACAATGCAGTGGCAAAATGGAAAGAAGTTTTAAGGCATTAGAATGGTTTAGTTTGTGACGGAGATTTCTTGCACTTCAGGTGTTATGCTCATATATTGAACTTGATTGTTTCTGATGGCATGAAGGAATTGCATAGTAGTGTTGAAGGCATTAGAAATGCCGTTAGATATGTACGATCTTCTCCATCAATGCTTAAAAAGTTCAAAGAGTTTGTTGAGAACATGAAAATTGAATCAAAAAGTCTACTAACAATGGATTGCCCGACTAGATGGAGTTTAGTTTACCTCATGCTAGAGAGTGCTATTAAGTTTAGCAATGTTTTTGAAAGGATGATGAGAGATGATAAAGATTACAAACCCTTCTTTATTAAGATGATTTTAAAAAAGCTACAAAATTTGTAGACTTTTTGAAAGTGTTTTATGACATGACTTTGCATGTTTCAGGATTACTTCATGTCACTTCAAATGAATGCTTCCAAAAAACACCTGAAGTTTATTTCATCCTCAAAGAAAAAGCCAATGATCATTCAAGTTTGTTGTCCACTATGGCTGAAAATATGTTGATCAAGTATGAAAAGTATTGGGGAAGTCTTGGTGACATTAATCCTTTGTTGATGGCAGGGATGATACTTGATCCAAGATATAAGATAAAGTATTTGCAATATGCTTTTGAAGTTGTGTGTCAATAGGACTCTAAATGTGTCACTATGAACAACATGGTCAAAAATGTTTTGTATCATTTGTATGATCATTATCTAGCTAAGCTTGGCACATCTCAATCTCAATCCCAGTCTCAGTGTCCAAACCAGAGTAAAACGAGTGCAATTATTACTAGCAATACTTCTTCAGCAAGTTCTCATAGATCTAGATGGCTTACAATGCCTATAATGAAATGGTTTGTGCACGGATCTAAGGCTAATAAACAGTTAGAAGAGTATGTAGAAATAGATAGGTATCTTAAGGATGAGTTATTTCAATTAAAAGATGAAGACTTTGATGTTTTGTCATGGTGGAAGCTCAATGAGTCTACATTCGAAGTCCTTTCATTGATTGCACGTGATGTGTATGCCATACCTATCTCCACTATGTCTTCTGAATCTACATTTAGTACGGATGGTCGTGTCATCAATGAGTATCAAAGTTCTCTATCACAAAGATAGTTGAGGCACTCATTTGTACACAAAGTTGGTTATCTCCATCTATTTTGTGTGCCAAACTTAAAGGACTTCAAATTGACAACTTCAATGACACTCAAGATGTAGAACAAGGTAATATCTATTCCTTTTGGTTTATTTACCTCTTTTCATTCATTACTTATTAAATAATTATAATGTATTGTTCTTTATTCTTTTTTCAGCCGAATCAACAACTTTAAGTATATCACTTGAAGACCAAGAATCCAACAATTAATGAAGTGGTGCTTTTCTTATTTCCAAAGTGAGAACAATGGTAATTGGTTACATTGTTGGAATTTTGATTAATGAATTGTGCTTCTTGAAATTCATTGCATTTGATATAATAATTGACCCATTCACTATCTCCTTTACCTTGTTCATGTTTAACTCTATGGCACTCCTCCACTCTCTGTTCGAGGCAATCCATAAGCTCCATCACTTTCTTTAGTTTGTCTAAGATTCTCAGATTTCCCTCCAACATGTTTATCCTCAGATTATTTGAGAATAAGGTTATACTCTCTCCATTACAGAGTTTTCTAACAAAAATGATTTTCTTTTTTTCTTTTTTTTCCTTCAATGAAAAATTCTGATCTTTACTTTGAACTTCAGTTACTTTATTTTCAGCTGTGCCTTTCTACAGTTGCTACTTCCCAACAATTGGTTAGTCTTCTTATGTATATTTTTAATTATCATCTTTCTTGTCTGCTTTTTGCTAGGAGGAATGAAAACAAATCTGGCTTATCTTTCTAAGTGTGGCTAATCATATGTCCACCTCATGATTTTGGTCTGAAAAGCATTTCAAGGAAATACCATAGTCTCGAACATTGTAGTATTAGTTTCTAGTACAGTAACTGAAGCCTCTTAATCTGAGTTGATTCTTTCATTTCAATTTGTTTATGACTTTCTGAAGTTTTGAAAAATGCACATTGATATGGTTCTAATTTGCTAAATTTTAGTTGCATTAATGTTAAAGTTCACTGCATTTGAATGCATGAAGATGGTTCAGAATTTACTTACCTTTTAATTAGATTTTGAAGTTTGAATCATGGTGCATTATTGTAGGTGGTCATACTCTTTTTTGGTCAACATATGGCAACATGACAAAGCAATCAACAATGGATGGCTGGAAGTTTGGAACCGCTGGATTTTGGCTGCATTGAGAATAGATTTTTTGGATGATTTTTAGATTTTGTAACCTAAAATCACTTTAAATTTATGTTTTGGGAGGTTTTTGCACTTGTATTAGACTAATTTCCCACTAGATTAATTATATATGCTTCTTAGAATGAAGCAAACAGATTGGTTCAAAAAAAAAATAGGCCCATTTGTTGTTAAAAATGGGCTACAATGCTTTAGCAGAAAAACAAAAGCCTAAATGACTTCAGGAAATTCCCGATCCCGTCCCACGGGATGGGAAATTTTTAGGATCGGGATTAGGATTGAAAATCAATCCCAAACCCTTTTTGAGAATGGGATTTCTCGATCTTGTCCCGTCCTGAGCACACCCCTAGTGGCAATGGGTCAAGCATCCTGCTAAGCAGAGCATTGGCTATCACTCACCATTGGCTCTATAGTGCATAATACTGATCCACCTAAACTTGGATCGTACTGACCATTGCCCTAACCTGGTTGGCAACTTGGATGGCAACCTCCTCCAATAACTCATTGACCGACTTGTTACTTTGCCTCCTCGTGCCAGAAGTCCTCAGTTTGGATGTCGTCAACTCATCGCTCCTACTATAGATAATATTCGACCTGACCCCCAACCCACACCCCTACAGCATCTGGGGTCCTCAACTTAGCCTACACTCGCTTTTAGGGGTGTAGTAGGATCTAACACAGACCCCTAGGACACTAATGGCTAGGACTCCAATATCTCTATCACAAACTAATGCATCCGCGCTTGCAGCATAGGTTTTGTTAGACAACTATTACATAGAAAAAATATACAAAATAATTCAAATTTACAAATATAAATCCTACTATCACTTCCTTAGGCTGCTGAGATGTGGCAGTTTCATTCCTATGCCTATAGGTGTACTCAAACAACTCCCCATAGTGTGTTTGATGACGCTCCTTCTCAGCCTTCTTCTCCTAAATAAAATAATTTAAATTAATATTCATTTACAAAATTTAAACATATTATGTTAAATTTAAATTAATTACCAACTCATTGTAAGTCATAGCAAATGTGTTCAATCTAGTTGTGTGATGGATCATCTGCTACCGTCAGACCCTAGTGTTTCTCCTAGAAATAGCCTACATACCAAATTTACATTATTAATTTTAAATTGATATACAAAATTTAAACATATTAAATTTGCTTCATCAATTAATAAAAATGAATTTACCTGTCTTTCTGTGCTCTGGTGGTACTACACAAATTTAGGCTACTCATGGGGCAGAACACCGTCAAGCATGACCGTTATCAACTGCTCCAGGGGCATCATCCCATCTGCATCATACTCATGTTAGAGATGATTCCTCTTGTTCCTCCACACCACCCCATCTTTAGCAGCGCATAATAGTTCTTCTCATTCTTGATGGTGAACTTAGTCTACAAACAATTACAAATTAAATGTTATACAAATTATACATTTGTTTACTAATATAATTTTTTTATACCTGCATGGCCTCCTCGAATTCGCGCTCCTTGATTGTCCTGGCAATTTGCTTCCACATCTTGTAGCTAGGAGGGAACTGTATCCAATTGTTACCTAACTTATTCAAATAGAGTTAAACAAGTGGCCGTCATTCCCAATCAGCTGGTCCTTGGCATCATTCCACAGGACCACTACATGGAGTACAACAAGAACCTAGAAAAGTTTAAGAGGATGAAGAGCAATACAAAGAAGCCTTTGTATAGGAATTGTACTGAGTTCACATTGTTATATGTAGTGTTGAACTTGTATAACTGGAAAACAAGATATGGGTTGAGTGATGCGGGTTTCACAAAATTGCTTGCCCTTTTGAGAAGAATGTTGCCGTCGAGAAACAACATGCCAACAAATACTTATAATGCAAAACAAGTTATATGCACCATCGGCTTGAGTTGTGAGAAGATACATGCTTGCCCCCAACAATTGTATTGTATTCCACAAGGAATATGAATCATTAACTAAGTGTCCCTTGTGCTCAGCATAACACTACTAAGCGAATGGAAAGAGTTAAACAAAAGCGTTATAGTATTTGCTAATTATACCTATATTTAGAGGCATGTATAGCAATGCAATTGATGCAAATTTGTGTTTGCATGCGAATAAAAAGATTGAAGACGGTATGCTTCAACTTCCTACTAACTCTGCAGAATGGAAGAGGTTCGATCTTCAACATTTTGAATTTGTTGAAGAACAAGAAACATCTGCCTAGCATTAGCTACTAACAAAATGTACTCATTTGAGATGCAGAGCAATACCCACGGTACATGGCCTGTGATTTTGTTTATTTATAACCTACCTCTATAGCTCATGATAAAATAGGAGTACATGATGTTATATATTCTAATCTCAAGGCCGAGCAACCGGACAATGACATAGATGTATACCTAACATCACTAATAGAAAACTATAAGGAGTTGTGGGATAGAGGGGAGGTTGTATATGATGCTAACAAGAAAGCATCATTCAATTTGAAGGTTGTGTTGTTTAGAACAATCAATGATTTTCTAACATATGGGAATTTTTCAAGGTACAACATTAGAGGCTAATTGTGATGCCTAATTTGTGAAGATGGTACACAATCGATCAGGCTAAAACATGGTATAAAGAATTTATATATAGGACATCACAGGTGGTTGCAAATTAGTCATCCGTATCGACGTATGAGAAAATACTTCAATGGAGAATGAAAAGGAGAAGGAGAAGAAAGGATGACACCTATACCTCTCACTAGTCAAGATATTCTTGCAAAATTAGAGCATGTACAATGTAAATTTGGCAAACTATTCAAGTGACATGTTGGGACATACGAGTAGAAGAAGAGGTCTATTTTCTTTGATATGTCATATTGGAGTTTCCTAAACATTAGACATTTTCTTGATGTCATGAACATTAAGAAAAATGTTTTTAGAATATTACTCTATATTCCAGGGAAGACAAAGGATGACATAAATGCAAGACTAGATATGGTTGAGATAGGAATAAGGGAGAAATTTGCACCAGAAGAAAGAGGATCTCATACATTCCTATATCCAGCGGCTTTCACACAATTGAAGCAAGAGAAAATGAGCTTTTGTAAGTTTCTTACTTTAGTGAAATTTTCAGAAGGATACTCGTCAAACATTAGCAACCTTGTTTCAATGAATAATTTGAGGCTTAAGGGTATCAAATCACACGATTTCCATGTGTTGATGGAATACTTCATTTTGATGACACTACGTGGTATTTTAACTGCGAATATGCGAGCATCCATCATGAAGGTATGTTTCTTCTTCAAGTCTCTGTGTAGTAGAGTGATTGACCCTAAGAAGCTACCAATGCTACAAACATGAATTGTGATAACGTTGTGTGAGATGGAGATATTTTTCCCTCCAACTTTCTTTACTATAATAGTTCACCTAACTATTTATATGGTCATAGAAGTGCAACTGTGTGGTCCATTATACATGAGATGAATGTACGCAGTTAAGCGTAAGATGAATGACCTGAAAGGGTATGTAAAAATTTGGAGTTTGCCAAAGGGTTGCTTTGTTGAATGATACATTTGTGAAGAGGTGACTAAGTTGTGTACCGATTAATAAAAACATGCAAGTGATATTAGCATTTCTATGGCTCGACATGATAGATAGACTTCTGAATAAGGGTTGATGGGAATGCAAGTCACCCTATCTCAAACGAACAGTGGGAGCAAGCACACCTTTACGTGTTCCACAACTTGGAGGAGATTGAAGAGTACATGTGTATTCATAAGGATGAGCTTATGAGGAAAAACCCCAACAAAACACCTAGTTAGTATGTCAAAGAACACAATAAATAATTTACATTATGATTGAGGAAGCACATGGATAACTTGTACAATGATGCTCCTAATTTAGTGTCGGAGAAAGTGAAGTTTTTGCCATGTGGCCCTCGTAGATATGTGCATTCTTTTCTCTAGCTATGACATAAATGGATACACCTTCTACACTAGAGACTAAGATACTAAAAGCAAAATGAAAAATAGTAGGGTCACTGTTATTGCTAGCACGATGCATTTATCAAGTGCAAAAGATAAGAATCTTATATAAATATATATGACAATATGTCGTACTTTGAAGTGGTTGAGCATATTTGGGAGTGGACTACGTAGGACTTCATCTTTCAGTCTTTGGGTGCATGTGGGTTAACAATAAAATTGCTTTAAAAGTATATGAGTTAAGGTTCATACAATTAAACTTGAACAAGATTGAGTATACACAAGAGCCTTTTATTTTGCCAACTCAAGCTAATCAAATGTTCTATATTCTAAACCCTTCAAATAAAGACTGGTCAATTCTTATACTCTCCAACAAAATAAATGAGGGTGTAGGGGTGGTGGATTCAATAAGGATGATCCTTTTCAAGGGTCATCATCTCTTGAAACGCAAATCAATGATGATGATGATGTTTTGTATATTAGGTATGATCACAATGAAGAAATTTGGATATCAAAGAGAAGGAACTTAGTTCAAAAATTTGTTAATAAAACAATTGTAATTAAAAAGAGCATTACCATTAAGTCAAAGAAAAAAAAACAAGATACTTAATATATATGTACATGCAATGTATATAATATGTATTAAATTCATTCATATATATTTTTTATATATATGTATTATATTAATTCGTATTTCTTTTGCATTCACTCATGATTATATACTAATGTATATACATGAAATCAATGCAATCATATACATATATATATGTATATAATAATGATCGTATACATAATTAGCTTGAGGTCATATATATGTACTTATATATGGTTATGATGATAATCAATATAATTGATTTTGTATATATGTTTATTTTAGCTAAAATTGAATCTACTGGCTTTATACTATATATAGCTACTTGATATCGTTTCTATTGTTTTATTGCATATGAACGCAGGGGGCTAATTGAAAGTATCCCTGTGGTGTATAAAATTTTGCCAAAAATATATGGTTGTTGTTGAGAAAAACGTCATATATGGTGGAATTATGACAGCAATTTATGATGGTGGTATCATTAACAACTGTCATATAAAGATAAGATATATGGCGGGTAAATGTAAAAAACTATTATATATTTGGACAAATATATGGTGGTTTTTCCACCATCATATATGGGAAAAAGAAACAACCATCATATATATACAAATTTGTAGTAGTGCAATTTGTAAGTCATACAATTGAAATAACAATAGCATTAAGACAAGATTATATAAATAAAACAAGTGTGACATTTTACAAGATGTGTGTGTGAAATTTACAACACAACTTAATTAATTTGCACGACATATAATTGAAATGATAATGACATTAGTGATATTTAGTATGTACCAAAAAAGAGAGACTCCTCAAGACAAGAGTTGTGCTTTACAAGATACATGCTGGAATTTACAAGACAAATTAATTGATTTACAAGACCTATAATTGAAATGGCTAAAATTGTTTAGAATGGTTATTTTTGTAAATTCCCTCCTGAAACTAATTTTGCTATGTCCCATAAAAGTAATAGGGCTTTTGGGAAATATTTAACTACAGGGGCCTAGGTGAAATTGTCCCTTAAGTTAAACTAGCTCAAAAGTTAGATAAATATGATTTTACCTACTTGAAAATGATAATAGCGATATTTAATATGTATTAGAAAAGAGAGACTCCACAAGACAAGTGTTGCGTTTTACAAGCCAAATGAACTGCTTCACAAGACCTATAATTGAAATGGCTGAAATTTTTTAGAAGGGTTATTTTTATAAATTCTCTCCTGAAATTAATTTTGCTATGTCCCATAAAAGAAATAGGGCTTTTGGGAAATAGTTAACTACAGGGGGCTAGGTGAAATTGTCCTCAAAGATTTGTTTGGTATGAGGGATTTGGAGGCGGGAGGAGGAAAAGAAAATTTGTATAAGTTGAATTCAAAAAAATTAAAGAAGTAGGGTTAAAAGTTTTAAATTATTTTTTTATATTACATTTTTTCTTTATTAAAATTTTATAACCTCACTTCTTCAATTTCTTTAAATTCAACTCCTAAAATTTTTATTTTCCCTCCCCTCCCCTCATATCAAACAACCCCTAAATTAAACTAGCTCAAAAGTTATATAAACATGATTTTACCTACTTTGTTGGGTTGAGGTGAACCACTGAGCTAGTCCATCGATAAGGTTTTTAATATTCGTTTACTTTTATTTATTGGAAATTTAAAACTGATTGCTTAACATAATATTATGTATGATTATTCAATATTCCTAATTTAAAATAATATTTACTATTGATTCTTTTTTTTTTTTTGCTTACGCAAGGTATCCCCCAGCCCGATAGGCCAAGGACTAATCCTTCGCTCATTGTGGGTTCCT
>JBAGKO010000011.1:16847928-16862272 GCA_037177275.1 Acacia concinna | reverse complement strand
TTATTAGAATATTACTTGGATTTAACACTGTTATTAAAATGTTGGTAATGAAATCATTTCCACTTGACACTGTTATTCAAGCTGTTACTACAAACTTTATTAGAATATTACTTGGATTTAACACTGTTATTAAAATGTTGGTAATGAAATCATTTCCACTTGACACTGTTATTCAAGCTGTTACTACAAACTTTATTAGAATATTACTTGGATTTAACACTGTTATTAAAATGTTGGTAATGAAATCATTTCCACTTGACACTGTTATTGCTGTTACTACAAGCTTTCTTAGAATATAATAGATAGATTGATAGATATAAAAGGTGGGTGGTTTATTGTATATATGGTAAAGTTTCAAATGTTATGAAGATTATTTATGTATGAAATAAATTAAAGTTTAGTGAAATTTTATATTATTTAGCCTAAAAATTATGGGACTTCATTGTAATTAACGTGTGCGTGATAGAGAAGTTGTTAACATTATTGACTAAAAAATAATTAAAATACTACGTGTATGACTTGTTTTACTTTTTTTATAAAGGAAAAATGATATTATAAATAACCGTGTATTGCAAGTAACAGGGAACGAAGTTGAAATAATACATGAATTAATGAATTTATTAAAAAGAAAAAGATTGATGGGCAGTGAATACGTCGACCTTGAAAAAATTGGAGGAAAAATTCTGTAAGTTTTCAACTACAGAGGGAACTTGATAAAATAAACTGCAGTGGGAAGATTAATCTTTTAGCTAATTTTGGCTCAGTTATAATTCAATCTCTACTTCAAATTTAGTGCAACTCAATCCATATAATTTTAACATTGTTTAATTTAGTACTTATATTTTAAAAAATAAAACCATACATATAATAAAGGTCACGAAATAAATTTTTAAAATAGTTAAAACTATAAGAATTAGGTAAAATGAGTCAAAGTACAAGATTAAGTATAAACTATAGGAATTGAATTGCACCGAATGAAAATATAAGGAGTAAGATTCAAATAAAAACTATAAAGACAGAAAGAAAACCCATTTTCCCTTCTACAAGTAAACAGTTGGATTGGCAAAAGTTGGCTATAAGTGAGCTTGTTATGGTTTTTTTTTTTTTTGATAAAATGATCAATTTCCATTAAGTCAAAAGTTACAAAACAAAAAGTATGTGTTAGGGCCCATTTATATAACATGAGTCAAAAGTTTCCTTTTAGATGTAAGACTTTAACAAGTAAAACATTAAAATTCCTTTATTAAAAAAGATTTTATGGATATTATTGATACTAATGAAAGTTGAGTCAGGTAGAAAATCTATATAATATTAAAATTTTAAAACATATTAATTTTTTTTAAAATATGTGTATTAAAATTATTTTTGAAAATTAAATGTTTGAATAATACTTATACTAAATAAGGGTATTGTGGTCAAACAGAAGTTTAAGAGTGAAGATTACTGTTTGGGTGGAGAAAAATGAACTTTCAAATATATAAGGAATGATTTTATAACATATATTTTTAATGTTATGGAAGAATTATGAGTTTTCAAAACAGTTAAGATGTTTGTGTAATTAAGGCTAAACTAAGGGATTATTAGAGGATTTTACTCTATAAATTAATATCGTGTAAAAACTAAAAATGTTATAGATAATTAGTTTAGTCCATATAATTTTAAAAAGCTGATTTACATTTGATACCAATTATATTTTCGAAATAAGGAATAATGTGCTTTGAAACTTGAAAAATAGTAGTAACTATATTTTTTTCTATCGAAATAAGGTAACTATATTTTTATAGTAATAAAATTGTTGTTTGTTATTTTCCATTTTTTTTCAAATTCTTTTCTTTTCATGAGGGATTAAACCTCGTTTAATCCAAGTATATGGAAAAGTTTATACTAAAACAACACTTAGATCTATATTTATAGATAACATTAAGCATCACATAGTTATATATTAAAAACATTGAAGGATACCTTAAAGAATTTTTTTATGTGCATTCAAACCGTTTAGGGCGTTAGATGCATAAAAAATATTTTAGGGTGTGTTTTTAGAGGGGAGCAGAAGAACTTACCTATTTTGCCCCCATGAGCATTTTAATTTCCCATTGATACATTTGAGGAAAAAATAAAAACACGCACTCTTTGTCGAATTTCATTCCTCGCCACTTTCACCCAACATTTACTTCCTCGGCTCTCTTCATTGTCATAAACGTCAATTATAAACAATTGACAGCTGTTGAATGACAGAGAAGAAATGAAATTGCGGTCAAACAAAACACCAATTGTTCCTTGTTGCTTCTTATGCATGGCACTTGAAAACTACAGAGGTTATTTCTCATGTCGTACTAAAATATGTGAAGTGGCAAATAACTTTTCTGCCCAGAAATAATGGTTGAAAGCATATTCATGAAAAACAAGACTTCAACAAATAAACACCCAACCCATGCTTACATGAATCAATCAGCTTTATTATGCTTTCTTATCGGTTAACTGATATTAAATGAAGGAATAGATAGCAGTTTTCTTTGTCAAAAAAAAAAGGAGAATTTCAGTAAGGGACCATAAATGGGAGTTAATTTCAGATTTCCCCCAAAACTTTCTGAAACCTTATCTAAAGACTAAATATTAAATTGAAATTAATTTTCTATGGTGAAATGACGGACTGCTGGCAGCAAAGCTCAAGCGTGGGGCCCACCAAAGATGACAGAAACAAAATATTTAATTAAAAAAAGATCAAGGCAATTTAGTCATTTTACTATAGAAAATTAATTTCAATTTAATCTTTAGTCCTTAAGTGAGATTTCAAACAGTTTTGAAAGAAATATGAAATTAATTCTCATATGTGGTCACACTAAAATTCTCCCCAAAAAAGTGGGTGTTGTTCTTTAGTATATGTGTACTTTATGACGAATTGTAGTTTGTGCAACCATTGATTGGAAAATGGTAGTGATTAATGTGTTGAATCGTGTTTTTATATAAATAATATTACTATTGCAGTGAAATCATTTCATAATTTAAATTTTCATAAATTATGTAATTTTTATATTTAGTTGTAAAATAATTTATATAAGTAAAAAAATTATAGATTAACATATAAGGGTAATATGGTAAATTAGTTATTATCATTCTCCTCCAATCAAATCAAACAATTTAATCTTCTACCCTTCCTCTCCATCCCCTTCCTTGGAACCAAATAGGCCCTAAGATGCTTAACACACCTAAAAAAATATTTTAGAATAACATGTGCACCACAAAATACTTTTAGATGCTGGACAGGCCTTGAAAAATACTTCTAAGTATTGACTTCATCTTTTTTTTTTATATAAAAGAATAATTACCATTATATCAAAAGATGCACATATACAAAAAGATTTGTTAGGACACCCATTTATATGATATAGGTGCACTAACATGTAAGTAGAAGCATATACACATTGGAGAAAATGGGAGAAGATAAACATAAAAGAAGTACACCCTGATTGAAAGAACCTTGGTTAAAATACCCACCATAATAGGGTATGATATTTAACCTATAGGTGAACAAAAGGTCCAAAAGGAACTCCAATGATTGCGGAGGCACAAAGTCAGATGCAGCAAAAACCAAGGTGGCTCTCAAGAGCCAACATGTCGTGCCTTTACAAGTAACAAGGAGGACCTGAGGTTCACAACGTCTTCACTAAAGGCAGCTTTTCTCCCTTACTTTTCCTATCTCTTGTTTCTCTTTTACCCTTTCTCACTATAAATTAATCTGTATTTAATTTAAATTATAATCCAATTATGAGAAATGGTAAAGGAGAGGTAAAGGAGGGGAAAATTAAAGGAGAGAAGCCGAAGCTACGCACGTCTTCACCTGTGTGGAAAGTGATTGAGAAGAAACAAATCTCCAGGTTGCTCGATTGCATAGGGAGCCTCACAAGCAAGGAGAGAGAGTTGAGGGTAGTGAACAGCATGTATCTGCTATAGAAAGGTGCCTGCAAAGCAAAATAGATAACCAAAAATCTGATTGCTCAAAAAAGGTGGTGCACCACCAAACAACAATGATTATAGGGAATTGACACAGGCTTTTTTGGCAAAGGAGCGTCAGAAGTGTTGCCATTGGACTCTGATTCAAACTGAGAATGAGAGCAACAACAAAATAGAAGAATTAACCGCAAGCAACACAGCAAATGATGGAGCTGTACCAGATGGAGAAATGTTGTCATTGACCATTGATGAGAAAAGTTTCCTCTGTTTGGAAGGACGGCAAGTGACAGAGGAAGAATCAGGCCGTTTGCGAAAAGGAGAGGTAATTTTGGGCCTGCAGTTGAGTGAGGTAAAGAGATTGGATTGATTTGGAGAGTTTGGATAGGCTCACTTTTTTATTGGTGAGGCAAGAAGGAAAGGAGTTGGAAATGGGCTTCAAGGTTAAAGGAGTAAGAAAGGAAAATCCAAGCATGTTCCACAAGGTGGAGGGAGCAAGAGAGTCTGCCAGACGACGGGTCTGTTGGAGACTTGCATGAAGTAAGCAAGATCGTAGGCAATACTCCGAGCAAAAGACAGACACAGTGACAGCTGGGGTTCAACAGAGGAAAGAGAGAGACTTCAAGCTGTTGGCGGCAGCCGCTAAATTCCTCATGAAAATCAGTGGATCAAGTCCCCTCTCTAGTGTGATATAAATCTGATGGGTCACAGCACCGCAAATAACAGAGTTGATTTGAGTCGTGCCTGAGAACACTCTCTTTAAAAACTATTTCGCAACTATCGGTAGATAAAACACGACACTCCTTATAATTAAAGGAACTCTTCCTATAAAAAAGAGTGAACAGAACTACGGAAGATAATATAGATATGAAAGTATGTTAAAGGAGAAGTGCTAAGAATTTAAGAGCCAAGTGTAATCTTTACTCATATGTTTTGCTCTCATATATAGCCTCACATAAGTTTTAAACATCATGAAGATTTTAACCACTATTAAATGCCATTTTGGACGTTGGGGACATAAACCATTTAAATAAATCAGTTTCATCCGTTTTACAATTCTAGAGTTTTTAAGCCAATTTAAAGATGTTTTTAAAGCATTTAAACCAAAAGAATGAAACAATTTATTAGACTTCAATGCCCAACATCATTTTTCCCATTAAACATGGCATTAAAAGATTTGAATAATTGTCTCATAAAATTGAACAACTAAACGTCATTTTTCATGATTGTATCCAATGATAAATGTATTAACATAATTTCATAAAACTAGTTAAATATTTTCTAGTGACTATGAATTTTCTCAGAGGCCTCTAATAAATACACCTGATCCACTTCTAACTCGCATATAGGGAAAATTGTCAAATTTTCATGTGGCTCAACATTGTACGAATACACTCCTTCTCTTAATTTATTTAATGGTTCAAGATTACTCATTACTTAGACCCCACGATCCCAAACAACATGATACTTGTTCCTTATGATACACCCACAAATTTTTTTCCAACACAAGCTCTCCTAAGCTGATTTATTAATTCGTGAACGGCGGTGTTTAAGTGGGGGGAGATTTGTCTATTGAATTCATCTTAACCATTAAGAAAATCTTACAGTTCTAAGTAGTACAAGAATGTAGGTAGGAAAGGGTCATTATTTGAAGGTTGAAAAGAAAAATAATGCATGCAATTAAATAAAGTATGAAGAAAGTAACAAAATATTAGTCAACATTACAAATTTCATAAAGTGGGTATGAACATACCCAAATCAAAATGGTTTCGCTTGATCTTTAAGAAAGTGTAAGTGTAACTTTTGTCATTGTGTTTCCCTTTCACATAGACATGATTTCGTTGTGCAGTTAACATTTGCTGAAGAAATATTGCTTGTAATTCCAACACTATTTTTTTTTCTTTTATAATCATTGATGTTTCATGTAATGACCATTAACTTCTTTATACAAAATAATATTACTACCCCCAACTTCTATAACAGGTCTACTGGACATATATTTATAAAGATAGAAATTCAATTACATCTCCGATACAAAATGAAGGAAGGTTGTGCTGAGATTGTCTAAAGGAAGAAGGTTTGAGCCTCATGTAGGAGGCTTTGTAACAGTGTGTATGAAATATGATAGAATCCTTCCATAACACGGATCATCTTTGGTCATCCCTAAGTATCTGACTGAGTAAGCCTATAGCCAATATGTCACGTTATGGTATGAACATACCCAAATCAAAATGGCTTCGCTTGATCTTTAAGAAAGTGTAAGTGTAACTTTTGTCATCGTTTTTCCCTTTCACATAGACATGATTTCATTGTGCAGTTAACATTTACTGCAGAAAATATTGCTTGTAATTCCAACAATATTTTTTTTCTTTTATAATCATTGATGTTTGATGTGATTATTGCATATAAATAATTTTGTCTTTAACTGCTCAATATAATGGGCACATCAATTAGATTTTGTTGGTTTAATCTCAAAGCCTTGTAATTTAGTCATGAAAAATTTATAATTTGCACTCCAAATAAATTTATTAATATGGGATACAGTATATAATATGAACATTTTAATTAATGTGATAAAATATATAACATTTTATTACAGTTTGAAACTTCTGGTAGATTATATCATTGTTTGTGTGTCGGACACGAATAAGTAAGCATGATTTTTATTTATTTATAGGTATTGCCGTCTCAGGGTAACCCCGCCCATATTACAGGTTGTCTATTGTGTTAAAGGCAATAATATATTTAAATTAGTTAATCTTATTAAATAATTTTATGAACATTCATATGTTTATTATTCTTAGTTTTTTATCAAATAACTAACACATTTCTTTATGTATTATATGAAATTTGATATATAAATTATACTTTATAACTTGTTATATATATTTATTTTGAGAGTTTTCATTCATTGTACTTGTGATTTATTTCAAACAGAATGATAATAGCCTTTTGGTTTGGTTTTAGGAGAGGGCGATATGAATTTTTTATTATATATCTAAGAACCATACATAATGACAAACTTTATCTTAGATAGAGTCAGTTACATGGATCACACTGTATATATAGTCATGGAACCAGTTTCAGTGCTAATCGCAATAATAAACACCGTGAACTATTCATTGTTGTAGATCGTTTATATCTAATCTAAACGGCTTAAATTCAATTTCCTTTTTTACTTTTACTTTTTTTTCAAAAAAAAAATATTTTAAAAGGTAGAAAATCTAAAATAAAGATAATATTTTATTTAACTGTTAATTTTTCAAAAAATAATCTCTCAAGTTGAAAATCATTTGTTGAAAATCCTAAATTTAGATTGTTGAAATTTCATTTAAACAATGAAAATCTCACTATAATGAATAGCTCTCAATGTTCATCATTATGATTGACAGTGAAACTGGTTCCATATAGTACTCTATCAATAACGAAATCTTTTGATATACTTATTAATCATAATGTTATTTCAATAATTTTATTGAGGGTTTTTTTAATCTTCTTTTTACTTTTTCAAATGATTTTATATCATCTAATCTACTTTTTTTTTTAGGCTTTTCTAAAACGGCTTTCTTTATACAAGTCAAAACCAATTTAAATGATTTTTTACTATTTCTTTTTCAATACATGCCTCACCATATATATATATATATATATATATGTATAATTCAAACAAAATTGAGAACCCAGTTTATGATCTGCATATGTTTTCTTTCATCATATGGGTGTGTATTTATCTTCCTCCCATGCCTTTTCATTTCATATGGACATTGGATTCCCATTAAGCTTGCATTTCTATGTTGTTTGATTGAAGTACACTTGCCTACTATCTCAAGAATAATTGTGTTGACAAAAATGTCTCCAATCTGCCCCCACCATTCCCACCACAATTCCAATGTACACAATCAAAAGTTTCAACCTTTGATCATGACATGGGACCCCATTTTCTTCATAAAATGATACAACACATCACTTCACACATATATCACTCTCTTGGGTCTTGATGCTCACCAACAACAATTCATTTACATGATTTGACATATTGATTATCCTAAAAACGATGGGGTTAATGTCATATGATTGAAAAGTATTAATATGTATATACATAGTTTAATTTCACATCATCAATATCTTTAATAAATCCCAAACTCTAATGTATAATGGGTCATTAAATCAGTCGAGGGTCGATAGTTCAATTGTAGTTGAATTGAGGCCAATCGGGGCATAATTAAAATAATATAATTTAATTAAAAATTTGTTCATATATAATCTTAATAAGAGTTAAATCGAACATGTATATATATATATATATATAAACTACACATAATTAAACAAAACAAAAAGTTGTTAAAGCATGGATTTGATGGACTGCTATTTTTTTCTTTCGCTTAGAACGACATTGTTTTAAGTTCACTAATGGAAGGAAGAAAATATAATTGAGCTTATAATCAACCTGTCCAAAACTCTTGACCAAACTAATGAGGAGACTAATTTATTTATTTATTTGCTAGTTCGAAAGTTCGACTTAGGTTGTGTTTTAATACTATGCAAACACGATGCTATTTAAATTAGTCATGACTTGAAATGATTACCAAATTCAAAGCGAAATAGTATCCTCCCAAAAGCAATACAAATGGATCTACAATATCAAAAAAGTTAAGAAATCTTATGTTGGAAAATTCTAGGGGGAAAACATGAGTGGGAGATAAAGTTTGCTAAGAGATGGCCACCCATTATGCAGATTTTGCTAATGGTTCCAACAAGATAATGCTCTAAGCAGGAATATCAATCATTACAAACATTACATACAATACACACACACATGTATATAAAATCAAATGCTTCCCACTGTCCTCAGATACATCCAATGGAAGTTTCAGAAAAACCCTTGAGATGATGTTAACAATCTCAAACAAATTTCAGATTGAGACATGTTGTAAGGACAGATTATTTAGGAGATGCATCTGGCCAAATTAAAGTTGCTTTATTTTATTTATGAAAAAGGTTACTCTGTTTCATATAAATAAGTGTCCATGTTTTGGATAAGGTCTGAATTAAAATTCAAATTCTTGCGTGTGATCAAATCTATCTGATAATATGTATGTATCCTTAAAAAGATACATTTTTAATGCAAGAAATACTGTTTAATATGCAAACGGTCAGTGGAAAATAACACTCATGGTCATTTGAAAAATGTTAAATTATTATTATTATTTTTACTTCCTTAAATTTGGATTATTATTTGTAGAGATCTCTTAAAAACTTTCAGAGTTTAATATAACGAATCTTCCAAAAAAAAAATTAATTTGTATGGCCTGATATGGGTAAATATTTATCAAAATTTGATTTAAAATTTCAAAGAATTATTTAAATCATCATTAATGACAGACACATCATACGCTGTTAATGAAATAAAGAACTAGCAATTAATAAACAAATTATGTGTGCTAAATTGGAAATTTAAGAAGAGTTGGTTATCAAATTTTAATGGTCCAAACTTTTATTTACGTATATGATCAGAAGTTTACTGGGTTCAGTGTAATTTAACTATTAAAAAAAATGCAAGAAGAATATATATATTGTTAAAGTAATGATAATAAAGCACAATGTGCATTACAATAATAGTCATGCTTGAAGCAAAAGAATTGCTAGAGTTCCAACTTTTACCTATATGACATAACACCACAAACTTTCCTTACAATTCAATTCTGCAGAAAGCAATCACAAAAGAATCCACAGATATGACCATCTCTTCAAAAGCACTTCAGGGGGGGGGAAAAACAAAAAAAAAAAACAAAACAGTACTACTATAGAGTACAGAGACAGAGAACTAGAGAAGTAGTGAACTCATTTACAGTGAAGTCAAATGGTAAGTAATTAAGAAAAAACACCTAAACTAGAACATTATAGTTACCAACATAAGAGATTGCTTAATTAATTTTTTTAAAAAAAAAACAGTCTGAGCAGAATATTAAATATCCCAGCAAAGTTACACCAAATTAAACTGATCTTTCTTCTTCAATTTTGCCATCAGTGGTGATTTAACTAGAAGAATGCCCGACTTCCATAAAACACACGAGATCGTTCGTTTTTCTTGTCGATTTCTAATTTGTTGTTGCTGCTGCTGCTATGATTTTGAATCACATCACCAGAATCTTCTGTGTCTGGTGCACTGAGATCCATAGGGAGCTTCATTTTTGCAAGGGACTCAGTGAATTGTTGCATGCTCCTCATGTACATGTCCACTATCTGTTGTTGCATAGCAGATTGCTCAGCTTCAAGATTAATGTTCCCTAATGGAGCTGAGAAAACTTGACCAAATTTTGCAGCTTCAATGTTCTTCTTCCTATCTTTACTGTTATTATTGCTCTCATTTTCCTTTGTGGCTGATGAGAATTTCCCCTCTTTCTCATTTCTGCCTTCACTTTCCTTCTTGGAAGTGGGAGTGTCAGGACCACAAGAAGAACCAGAATTCTGATGATGATTATGGTGATGATGATTAGTAGCATCACTGGTGATTACAATATTCGCGGATGAATCACTACCACCAATATGACCCTTTTTCTCAGTGAAAGAATCTGCTGAGTTTCTATCATCACTTAGAGTTGTGGTGGTGGAACTGAAGAATCCAGAATTCTGGATGCTTCCATTTGGGGAAATGGAGGAGTCCCCATGATTCCCATCTGGGGAATTCACAGTCATTTCACAGTCATCAACATGATGAGGAGGAGGAGGCGGCGTGGAAAGGCGAAGAAATGGCAAAAGCCCTCCTGAGTTATGCCTTGAAGCCAAAGCTGAAGCTGTAGCAGAAGCAGAACAAGAAGAAGAAGAAGATGAAGAACCATGGGATGTTAAATTGAAGTACTCAGATACCATTTGTTGGTTCTCCCTAACAACACTAATATCAGGAAACTCAATCCTGGAAAACTCAATTGGGTCCAACATAACCTCTGAGATTTTCCTATCAAGCAACACAACTTCTGAGGATATGGATGATGAACAATTATTGGTATTAGAATTAACTGATTCTGATGATACAGAATTGTGAACAGATGAATTAATAATTTGCTGCAGAGATGGGTTCAGATTCAAACACAGAGTCAATTTAACAGTTCCAGCAGGAGAATGAAAGAGATCAGTGGAAGAAAGGCAGTACTCTTGTGTGAGCTTCCCTTTTCCCAAAACCTCAGAAATTGGGACCAAAGTGAAACCTAGAAGCTGATCCTCCATGTAATTCCTCACCCTACTGAACATCCAAATCTCGCATTTCAAAACGGCGTCGTTCTGTGCGACCTCCATCCTCAGATTCTCGTCGAACGTCGGGTTTTTCCCGCCGCCGTTAACGATCCTCGTCGAGAGAGTCTCGTCTGGGTTGTACGTGAGAGAGAACTTCGCGTACACGTCTTGGTTCTCGTAGATGCATATGTTTTGAATATTCCTCGCATGATGAACGTAGATTTCCAGAATCCCCGAAAATTCATCCCCGTCGTCATCGCCGCCGCGGCTGATCGCGCCGGAACTCGGATTGTACCTGAAGTTCGTGGTCTGATGACAATTCTGACCGAAGGAAGCCATTCTAACCAGACGGTATTGGGTGTGATTGAGAACAAAGTTCTTAAAACAGAGTCAAATTTCACAAGTATACCGTTTCTCAATGATCAACCATGAAGGACGATTACCCCAAATTTCTGCTCCAATTAGAAGAGAAAGCTTGGAAACGTAGGGACAGTGGAAAGAGAAGGAGTATATAAATGGTGCAGAGGATGATGATTATTGTTGATGAAGGTTCTAGAAGAGGTTTGGCGGATCAAAGCATGGAATCAGAGGCATATTTTAGGAGGGAGAAGAAGCTTAGAGATGAATGTGAGTGAGATGATTTGATGCAGAGAGAGAGGTGGTGAAGGCGAAGAAGAAGAAGGAAGGTAGTAGGTGAAAATGAAGAAATGGAAGCATGAAAATGAACAGAGAGAGGCACTATATGATGATGATGATGATGAAGGTGACGTAATGGTTTGTTTAGATGTCACTCTTTTTGATGTTAAAGTTCTGACTTGGTTTTCACTCATGCAAAAGTGGAAAGAAAAAAAATATTATAATAAACGAATTATTTTTTTTTATAGATATTTGGTGAAAAGAAATTGGGAAAATTTGTATCAAAAATCACTTGGGAAATGTTATTGCTGGTGCAACTCAGTTTTAATCCATGCGAGCTTTTTCATTTTAACTCTATGCAATTCTTCTTTGACTAAATGTAACAATTTTCAGAATATAAGTTATTTTCATAAAGCTGGAAAAAATTGGCAAAATTAGAGTATATATTGAGGTAGGCTTTTCCATAATAAGTCGAGTCTAACCCACGGCTTAGCACTTAACCTTATTAATTAAGGACTTGATTCTATGTTTAACTTTTCTTATTTATTACTTCATTATTTTATATCGATAAAATAACTATATAAATTAGATTTCATGTTTATATGTGTAAGTTTTAGCGTTATTTTAAAGAATATACTTAATTTAAGTTTTTTATATTTATTTTAATACATGTGACTATATGTCTTATTTTTAAATTATTATCATTTAACTATAAACTTATATGAAAAAAGGATAACACATAATCACGTTTGATTTAAAAACTTGATGTAATTGATATAAAGAATTTAGTGTAAATATGATCTTTATTTTAATTATATAACTTTATGAAAATATAAAAGACAATTGACTGAATTAGGCAATTAAAAAATGTAATTTGACATTAAAAAAAATTCAAAGATATAAGGGAATGAAGATTTTAAATTACGAATATATACTAGATACCACCCTATCCTATTCATATAAGATAAAAAAAAAACTCACACACACACATTATACTTCATATATAATTGGACTCATAACTTTATATTTAAGTAAACCTTAAGATAAGATTTTGGTACCATTAGATCGTAAGGTCCTCAAAGATTTAGACTGAAGATAGAGACTATAATCTTTGTATATTTTAATACATAAAATCTTTTAATACAAACATTCTTAATTTGATATACTTTTTTGTAATTTTTAGATGGGAATGAAATAAATACTTACTATTTTAATTCTTTTTTCGGGAATTTGCTTGACAATGCAGCTTCCATTTTGCAGTGACCAAATTTCTCCACTCAGAGTAAAGAGGACCCTCCATTTCGTACCCTCTATTCAATGTTTTGTATTTTATTTTTCTATGTCAACATTCCCGGCCCCAAAAATTGAAAACTTAGTGATCAAGCAATTAAATTATTAAATTAATAAACTTGAATTTTCTAAAATAATAGTGTAATACCATCACAAAAAGCTATATATAAATAGTGGAATTGCACTTAGAGTTGATTTTACTTTACTTCAATCATTTTTTTCTTGGTTTCATTTCATTTATTTTAAGTTATTTTGTGTCATACAACATAAATATATGAGAATAGTTTTATCATTTTATTTATTTTCACTGAAAACTACTCTTTTTCTATAAAATTTTTAATATGTGTAATCAATTAAAAAAGTTTTAAAATAATTATAAAGTTAGCAAATTAAGTAGATTTTAGATTTTACTATTCTTAATCAAAGTAAACTCATCTACGAGCCATTTCATTTAAGATTTAAGAGTAAAGGGAGTATATGATCAATCTGTAAAAATTCTGAGACTTCGAATCAAAATTCATATACATACACTTTTTATGAATATAATTTTTCTACCCATTTGAATTTTTCAACTTAAACGTGCATATAAAATATAAGGTATAATTGCAATATTCAAGGGTGGATGCATATTTAAATGTAAATTAATTGAATCCACTTTATTATACACACAGTCAAGATTTAAGCTTGAAATGCTTGAATCTGACTTAAGACCAATAGTGGCAAAATTCAAATTGGTCACCATGGGCAAATTAGCATGAATTTTATTATAATATAAATTTAAATAGTTTGCATCATTTGCATGACTAAATCGGGTTTAAGGACTAACACTACAAAAAAACACATGTTTATAACGGTTAAAATGTAGAATTTATAGGGGTTTTAACCACTACAAATAACATTAGTAATGATTTACAAAATCGCAATTAAATCGTATGTCGCAAAATGTTTTATAGCGATTTTCAGAAACCGCTACTCAATGGACAAAAAACCGCTATTAATTTGTAGAGGTAACGACTTTGCAGCTGTTAATAAACCGCTACAAAGGTAAAAAAATATTGTTAACAAATTTTTTGTTGGAAAGAATTTGTAAATATTTGGCGGGAAAATTTTGAAATTTGGCATGAAATTTTGGTGTAAAAAATCTTGCAAGAATTAAGGAAAATTTAAATTTTGGAGCCAAAATCTTAGTAATGGTTTTATTAAAACCGCTACAAAAAAGCACAAATGAAAAAAAAATTAT
>JBAGKO010000011.1:16831272-16844532 GCA_037177275.1 Acacia concinna | reverse complement strand
GCACGACATGCACATGGAATGACATCAAATTTCACTTGGCTACAAGAACCTTGACATGTATGATTCAGCTGGAACAAGATTTAACAAAGGCATTGATGGGGATCCGTCCCCATAATTCATTCTGATCTATTTTTGTAAATTTCAAGCTTAATGCTTGCCGTACTAATATAAAAAAAAATATCAATATTTTATATTTTATGTCCATAAATTACCAGTTAGCCCCCTATTGAAGAAGTTATAATAATAATAATAAAAAAAAGAAGTTATCATAATCAGAATTCAAACCAAATTTGGAAAAAAACTTAATTTTCCAAGAAAGATAGTTGGCCCATGATTATAGTAATGTTTATATATATTAACGTCATCAAAGTATACCATTTTGTGTTCTCCGTTTTCCATTGTTAGCTATCTTAATTCTTCATCCCCAATGTCATGGCAGGCCGTCCTTATGAACTCTTTAGGAATGTTGACGAACCACAAGCACCATTGATCAAGTTATCAGGAAGTGGACGGTGACTAAAAAGATATAACGTTTTCATGTATGAAAAGTTGGCATGATTTTAGCCTATAAGGAGGTTTGTGATTCACACCTATTTAAATATTGAGTGTTGAGTTTTTCGTCGTTCCTATGTTATGGCAGCCGTATTCCTAATCCTTTTACAACAAACCGCAGTGAAAATTTAGCAACTAACTATCATATATCATAATGAACGTCTGACTGTTACTAGACATTTTGATTTGTGTTATCTCCTTTGCCGTGAATTCTAATCCTTTTACAACATACCCCATTTTGAACTGGAATGAAATATTGAATTAGTTAGCTTGAGGTTAAAATCCATTCCATGTAAATGGATGATGTGGTTGTCCAGTAGGTCATTACACTGATATAGCATTCTAAAAGTGTTTATGGAAATATTGTTCAATTCCTTTTGACTAAATTCTTCACAGTTCAGCGCCCAATTTTAGTTCCTTAATTACATCAGACGGTCAGCAATCTTGACCTTAAATTCCACTATGAACTATTCCAAACATATATAGTTACAGAGGAAGAAAGGCAACCTAACCCATTTTCGAGGCAATCCTTAGTTCTAAATGGATAGATATTGAGTCCACTTAAAATTTCACATACTTTGGCAAACCAAAATGTTAATCATAAATTTACAACTAAATTAATACTTCAATATCTAAAACCAACTAAAATCTAATATTCATTTGTGAACAGCGAGAGAGATTGAAGAAATAAGATTGAATTGTATCACTTGTCCAATAAGTTGTTTGGAGACAGAGACAAAATAGCTCATTGAATCATGCAACTCAGAACAGAGCTGAACTCAAATTATTGTTGTCGTCTTGATGATAACTTACATATATATATACACACACTATATCTTCTTCCTACAAGGTTTATACCTACTTTGAGTGATTGTTTGCATTAATTAATAACCATACTATGGGATTGAACAGACTTTGCATGCCAATAACTTATCCATGTTACTACCTGCAGATTTTATTGTGTCAATATATTATCCCAAGTGAACATAATAGAGTAGCATGTACTTAGAGATAATCACGCAAAAATAAAAATTGCTTATTGGCCAAATGGTTTCTCATGTCTGTGATGAATTCACGAGTTTGGTGTCATTATTTTTTCAAGAGAATTAATAACTGTGAGATTTGTTATAGGGAGAATTCCACTTAAATACCATGTGAATTTGTAAAACCCAAATTAGTCTTTTAATATTTTAAAAAGATATGGACCAAATTGAGTTTTTTAATTTTTCTAATGTTAACAGTAGTAGGATTTCGTTATAAGAATAATGAGATTTGCAAGAAGAGTAAGAGATTTCACTCTAAGTTTCTTATCTCTGTTTTTCTCTCTCCCTTTGATAGCGCTGTTCATTTGACACTGACATCGACTAAAGCATAGTGACAGAGGAGAGGGGATTTTCACAAGTTAAGTAATGAGATTTGCAATAATAATAATAGAATTCGTTAATTTTCGGATTACTTTTCACTTCAGAAAAATTAAAAAACCCCAATTTGGTCTATAGTACCTTAGTGTCTTTTTGAAATGTTAACATACCAATTTGAATTTTACAATTTCAAATGGCATTTAAATGTCATTTTCCCTTTGTTATAAGAAAATAAACATATGCAATTGTATGTTTTTTGGTTGCAAATTTTTTCATCGTCTGTATTTGATGCAAGTTTGGGGTTTTTTTTTTTTTTTTCAAACTTCTTTCTCATAAGAAGCTTCGCAGATTTGGATTCTGCAAAAAAAATGTTGTGAACATTTTCAAATGTATGTTGAATATGGAAAGAGATCATTTTGTCATTTTTTGTGTAGGCTATATCACCTTTATGGGCGTATGGACTTTATAAAATTCATTCTCACATACCATCAAGACTTCATAAGGCTTTGCGTCCTTTAATTTATTTTACATGCACCTTCAATTGTTAATCTTACCAATTGGAAATTCACATGCTACAACAATGTTGTTTTGGTTATATTAATGTCAATAATTTTTTATACAATGCATATTTTTGGATAAACTGGGTAACAGGACAAATTTTCAATATTTTAACTCAAATATTAGAGGAGGATTTGTAAATTACCGCAAAAAGCAAAAGGTATTTCTTTTATCCAACTCAGAAAAGAGTTCCACAAATGACAAATCCTCCTCTTCAACATTTATAAATATAATTGAAAAATTTACAATCAATCCTGTAGTTTTTTTTTTTTTGTATGAGTTCATAAGACACCTATTAATAATTAATTTTATTACTTGTGCCTTCTCGATAAGTGTCCCACAAAAATTACGTCGTAAATAGACCAATTAATTTATTTAGTAAGTTTTTTAAGTTTCAATTAAAACTTGCGCTCCGGGTTAAAAAAATAATAATAAAACTTATGTTAACATAGCAACATCGTTAAAATGACAACTCAGGGAGATGGAGCTCCTATCCATTCAAACTATGACCTATTTACATGTCATAGACCAAAATGTTGAGCAAAATTCACTTGTTCAAGTTCCGTAATTTTAATCTTAATTGATAGAACCGATACATACGAGAATGAGTTAATAAGAAACCTACCTTGTTCAACTTGAATTATGTACAACAACTAAGGACTGCATAGAGATAATGAACCAACTACATAGAGACCTAACATGTTCAATGCTAAAATATTAAAACCAACCAACCACCTGGCACCCCCATTATTCTTAAAACATCTTCCCAGCATGGTACACTGCTTTACAGATTAAAAGCCATTTCACTGTACAAATAAATTTAAAGAAATATATGTAGACTAAGATGTGGAGGGAAGCGTTTCTAGGTTTAGCTAGCATTGAAATTAAATATAATTACTTCCTTCCCAACCTCACTAGATGCTGCTGATGCTTCGCCGCAGCAGCCTTATCAGCCGCCTCCCGTTTCTGTGCTCGCTTCGCTCGTCGTCCGGCTGTAGCACCTTTGGCAACCTCTTTGTTCTTTGGCTCACGGGATGAACTTGCCCCTGAGCTCTGGGGGTTATGTTGATGGACCGGCCTAGCTTGTTGCCGACCAGCCCTGACATAACCATTGTCTCCCCATCTCCGGTTGCCAATGCGGACACTTGATGAGCCACCATAATAAGCTTCATCCAAGTCCTCTTCATCATCGTACTCATAATAATAATCTTCAAGGTCATCATACATATACACCTCCTCATGCTGAGGATGATCTTCAACATTCAAAGGTTTAAACCATGAAGCTCTAAGAAGTAGGCAGACACTTTCTTCAAACATATAGTCATGAAGCCTGTTTAAACACAAATCAAGTAATAAGAACACAGAAATTCAACGCTACAAAATTCAAAAATGGAAAAACCTTGACTTCTTAACAATTTTGCGCGTGGGACAAAACTTTCGCTACCAAGAGATGACAACTACTTTACCATTACATGATTTGAGTGAATGATGAATTTTGACAGAAAAAACTGATATTTATCTATTGTCTAAAATAGTTGAGGAATCAAACATATCAGTATGTACTAAGTGGGACAGAAGAATAATATTGCAACCACTTTTATGAGGGTTATTAGTTTACCTGCCATCAAGTGAGCGATGCAAATTAAGAAACTCAAATGGATGTTTACATTGAGGGCAGGTGGCCTTTGGGCGATATGTGGCCCATCGAAGAATGCATGTTACACTGTAGAAAAACAAACAACACTCATATAAGTAAGCAGGTATAGAGGACCCTTTCCCAGCATATCAAACACATTACCAAGGGTAAAATCGAAGGGGTACAAAAATAAAAGGCCAGCAACATCAAAATGAGTACTAGTGTCACTCAAACTGAAAAATAAAAAAGGTTTGATTCAAGCATAGGAACAAACATGCATGACAAAGATCACAGGAGGAAGAAATAAAATAAATAATCCAGAAAAAATATTATACAAGGCCTAATCTATATGTATGGAGTGACCTTCATGAATAAAAGATAGCGACATGTTTTATGTCTGAAACAAAAAAACTCTCTCAGTTCCTCAAATATTTATCATGAAATCAAAGATTGAAAATAGTGCACACCACTTGATCTTCATACTGGAGTACTTGTTTTATTTCTTCCTCTTATGATCTTTGTCACGCATGTTTATTCCTATGCTTAGTACGGGGGTTGTTAAATTCAGGTGTATATAAATAAGGGAAAGGGGGTCAAAATTGCATTGTTATTGTCATTGTGAATCTGTACAGAATTATTCAGGTTTTCTAAAAATCTTCCTAACTCTCTTCTCTTCTTCACCTTTCCTTTCCTACAGACATGGCATTCATGGGTCAACTAACTGAAAATGGTTAAAGTGGGAAACTAATGTAAAAGTTTGTTAACACCTAGGTTCAATCTCACCCATGTCATCCAACTGGCAAGGAAGTTATCCCTAATTAAAAAATAATGCACACTGCAATAGACATATCAAAGCTTCAACATTCTAGTAATTTGAAAAGAATATTATGGCATCTTGAAAATTCCATCAACTTCCATTAGTCCACACAACATTATCTTAAGCAAAGAACATAAATCATGGTACATGAACCCAAATCCTAAATGTGAGACATGACACTTGCGAGTCAGTACAAATTCTTTAAGCGAGTAGATGCTCAAGAGTATAATGTAGAACAGTTATCCCAGCTATCCTTCTGAACATAAAGAGGCGTCAAAACCATAACAACACCACCCCGCCCCCCCAAAAAAAAAAACCCTTCTGTTCGCAAATTCCATAACTACAGGCCATGGTGTTAAAGGCCAAGACAGATCACTGACCATTGACCAACGTTCTATAATCTCACATGTCAAAAATAACATTTTACAGAGTACATCTGAAACAGATCAACATGCCTAAGCAAGAATGAAACAAATAATGAAGACATTATCAATGGCACATATCCTCCACGAACCTTTATACCAAGTAACGGAACTCAATAAAAAAGCTTCTTCAGATAAAGAAAAGCTCGTGAACAGAAAGAAATTACCATAATTTCCAGCTGTGTGTTATCAGTGTATGAATACGAATTAAGAGTCCCACATGATCCTAACTAGCCTTCCTCCTTCCAGAACCATACCTCAACCTCCAACATATTCTAATAGTTGACAAATAAAAGTACACCATTGATCATAACTAGATTTCTTCCCTTTCAGAATCCCATGTCCTCATTCCTTCCACAACCAAATACCAGGCAATCTTTTTGAAAAGATAATTAATGATTCCAATTCCAATTCCAAGTGGCAGAAAAATCACATTTAATCTATGAAGCAAATTTCCAGAAATTAATCTGAAACACAGTAGTAAGAGATTGTTTAGACAAACCAGTAAGCATGCTCGCAACCTTTAACAAGCGCAGTTTCCTGCAGAACTATCTTTTCGAGACAAATCGCACAGATTCCCCCATGGTTCTCAGACCCCACCTGGAGGATCTCTGCTTCACTTGGCATTTCACTCTGAAGATCAGAAAAATCAGACATAGCTCTAATCAACAATATCAGGCGTAGCAACTCTAGCAATCCTTATCGCAACAGAATATCTATTAGCGCTCAGAACACAAAATAACCCTAACATCATCCACTTCGTCAACGAACAAACAAATCATAAAAGCGCTGAAACCCCAGAATCCATTGAACATTTCCACCGCCAAATTTGAAGACTTCTACACCAGGCCGGGGTACACAACCAATTACATCAAAACAAACAACTAATTCAAAAAAAAAAAAAAAAAGGTGAAAATGACAGCGAAAGAAGAACAAATACCTTCTCGCCGAGGGACAAAGCCTGAAAATCGTTGGCGGGGATCTGCTCGCCATCGATCTTCACGACTGAAGTCATAGTAACAGATCCAAAAGGCTCGGTTTAGGGATAAAATTTGCAGAAGCTACTGGATCTATCTGCTGCTGAACCCTTAACAAGAATAAAAAGAAGTTTGGCCAAAAAAAAAAAAAACAAGAATAAAAAGAAGAAAAGATCGGAAGAGAGGGGAGGGGGCAGATGCCAAAGAATAATTCTGTGATGCTTATAAAGTATAACAAAGAACAAGAAACAGTAGAACAATAAAATACTAAAAAGGTACGTAGTTTATTAGAAGAATAATTCTGTGAGACCTATATTATAGGCGTATTATTATTATTATTGTTATTGTTACCAAAAAGAGTACAGTAGATTAATTAAATTTAGATGAATCTAGCAGTATGAGGTATTGTTTTAGGGGCAATTAGTGCGTTAAATATTTTGTAGTCCACACATCACATTAAAGTTTTTTTTAGGGCGCTTAATACCTTAAAGTATTTATTAAGTATGTTTATGTCATAAATTTTTTGTTGCATCTAATATTTTAAAATATTTTTTAAGTGTATTTAATATTTTAAATTGTTTAAATTGATAAGTATAAAGTTGCGAAAGGTTAGTTGACAAAATAATTGCCCAAAAGGTTGCTTGATGCACACAAATTAGTTTAGGTTAATGGATGCCATGAAAAAAATAGTTACACCTTAAGACTAATTATCACTAGTTTCTTTCGATATATCTCATTGGATGTTAAATATAATATATAAGACATAATTAATTTTTTTTAATATATTTTTTAAATAAGTAACTAAATCATATTATATGTTGTATGTTATTACATTATATATAAAATTTATAAGTATGATAGATGAATTTGGAGAATAAATGAAAAATATAAATATCTTAAAGTCATTTAATTACTTTATTTAATTTTAAAAAGTCAATTGAATCATATATTTAATAACAGAAATGGTATTTAAGATAAAATAAAAATCTAATAATAAAGTATACAGTTATAGTCATATTTCGTCGAAGAAAAGCCATAACTTTTTTTTTTATTATTTATGTATAAGTATAGTTATAATATAGGGCAAAAAGGCATATTTGTCTTGGAAGTATGTTCATTAGAGTATTTTTGTCCTAAAAGTTTCATACAAAGTAATTTTCCCTATAAGTTTTAGAAGTAGGGCAATTTTGCTTCTACCATTAGTTGACTATTAGTTGACCAAATATGTTAAACTGGCAATCCATAGATCATTCATTTTATTTTTGTTATAGTGAAAATTTGTCGTAAAAGTTTTAAATTCGTTAATTTTGACAGTTAGTTGATCAAGTATGTTGAACTAACAGTTTACATACCATCCAATTTATTTTTGTTAAGGTGAACATTTATCTCAAACATCCTTCTAATATCAAATTCATCTTTTTTAAGAGTTAGATTTAAAAGTTCCAGTATAAATTTTCACCATACCAAAAATACAATAGATTACATGTGGACTGTCAGCTTAACAAATTGGTCAACTAATGGCAGGGGCAAAATTACCCCACTTCTAAAACTTTTGGGATAAAATTACCTCTTATAAAATTTAAGAAAAAATTGTCTCTAAGGGTATGTTTGGTATGAGGGGAGGAGAGGGAAATTTAGAGATTTTGCTCCCCTTATTTGGATAACAAAAATGTTTGGAAGGGAACAGAAAATTTTTTAAGATTTTCTCTCCTAACCCCCCTCCAAAATTTGGGGAATTTGGAGGGAAAGTGTTATATTTTGACATATATTAATTGACATACACATAATTTGTACTCTTTTTTAATATGTTTAGGTTGTTTCTTTTTTAGATTTGTGTTATACATTATTAATATCATACTGTGTTGTATTTTTTTTACTACTCTATACATATGTTAATAAGAAAAACAAATTAATACACACATTCTGAAAAGTTATAGGTAAAATTTTTTTAGTACATGACAAATATTAATTATTTTTTATATGCTACACTTCAAAAACTTTTACATTAACCAATGTCTATTTTATTTTCTATTGATTATATTTTTATGTTGTTGATTACATGTTTTACATTATTAAAATCACTTCCCATCTCCTTGTTTATCCATGCAAATAAAGTAAAATAAAATCATTCTCAAACCCTCCCTTCCCCTCCATTGAGCCGAACATACCTAAAGGGCAGTTTGGTATGAGGAGAGGGGGAAAAAGGAAAATAAAATAAAAAAATTTAGGAGTCAAATTTAAGGAAATGGAAAAAGTGTGGTTACAAAATTTTAATATAGAAAAAATATAACATAAAAAAGTATAAAAAATAATTTTAAATTTTTAATCCTATTTTTTTAATTTTTTAAAATTTGACTTATAAAAATTTTCTCACCCCTTCAAATTCGTCATACTAAATAAATACTAAATAAGCCCTAAAAATCAGCTTTTATAATAATTTTGTCCCTTTCAACTTTTACTAAAATGATAGAAAAATAATATAAAGTGTAAAGGAGGGATCCTTGTTAAGGAGAAGATCTTTATTCTTTTCAAAAGTTTGAGGAGATATGGGGTCTGAATGTTTGGCAGTGATAGCCCTCTGTCTGTCATGTGGAGCCTAATTATGCGGCCGCGCCAATTCAAAGTCCCTGATCCATCTCACTGGACATTGGCTCTCATCCTCATTTTCTGGGAGAAAAAAATAATCTTTATCTAAATAAAAACAAGTACTCAAATGTCAGAAAATTAGACGAGTACTAAATTGCAATTGTCATTTATATTGGAAGAAATGCTAATTTAACACTTTCTGAATATTAGTTGATAATTTTACAAAATTCACATTTTTGTTACTTATAAAACGCTAATTAATTGATTTATTTATTTTATAAAAATAAAAATATAAAATCATAAACAGCCAATTAAAATTAACATTCACTGAATATTTATATTTTAATTGATGAAAGGTAAAACTATAAATGATATGGTAAAGGTTCATACAAGAATTTCTCTTAACTTTCTTTAAAATATATATCATCACAAAAACATTTTAAAAAGCCATTAAAGTTACAATCAATCGACACTCATTTTAGTGGAGAGAAATAATAAAATTCGTTATATTGTTTATATTATAATCTGTTAGGATTTTTATGTAGGATTTATTTCAGTATTTTTTTTTATATACGTTTTCAAATTCAACCTGAAGTTTTAATTCGAACCGGATTTGTAGGACCGTGGGGATCAAGGACCACCAAAATAGAATATGCTTTTGGATTGTACTACAAGTTACATTATTCCTTTTTTTTTTCCTTTTGCCCTCAAGTTACATGATTCCAAATTTCCAATCGGTACGTCCTACATTTTGTACTTACTATTGCTTCAAATAAAATTATCTTCAATATAAAGATATATGTGCCTAACAAATAAAAAAGTTACATAATTAATTTTAGAATTAAAAAGTTGCTTAATTTATTTATTGGTAAAGAAATATGTTAAAGTTTTCTAAAATATGATATATCTCATTCTAAATATAATAGCTAATTTAAAAGGGATTTTATGTTTTTTAATTTTTATCTCTTGTATTTATCATTTTTCATTAAAATAATTTGCTTGACTTATAAATTAGTATATAATCTAATAATATACGCAAACATTTAAGAGAAATCATGTAACGCACGCATGTTATAATTAAATAATTTATTTAGCTTTTTTACTCTTCCTATATTGGTCACCTAACTCTTATATTAAAGATAGAAAGTAGTATATTATATTTATTCATTTATATTAGATCTTTTTTATGAAAATTACTTAAATATATGCCATCAATAAAAACAATTTGGTCATTGGTCAAAAAATAAGAACAAGTTGGTAAACAAATTATAAATTTGGGAATAAAATAAATGTAAACTTTATATTTACTATCTATATGAACTTGTATGTCTACACGCACAAAGTTTTTTTTTTTTTTGTTGGTCTAAGTCTCCAAGCACAAAGTAGTTGAGATGGTTATTCCATGCTATATATCATTAGATATATATGCTACATGATTTTTTTTTTTTCCTTTGAGCAAAGATATGCTACATGATTCGGGAGATGTTTATTCTTTCTTGTGCTTAATATTATGACATGTGACACATTATTAGACAATTATTTTTTGTGCCTCTATGTTGTGATATGAAAGGGTGAAGTTGCAACTAATAATTTAAAGTATTTTTTATATCTATTTAATGTCTTAAAGTACTATGTGGTGCACCCAACCTCCTAAAGTATCTTTTTCATGTGTCAATTACCATAAAGTACTTTTTTGTGCAATTTTGCACTTATAAGTTTTGATAATTTAGGGTTCTTAATACATCTAAAAAAATATTTAGGTTTTATATGCACTAAAAAAATAATTTAGGTATTGGAGACAGTTGAAAAAATACGCTGTGATGCTAGATGTATAAGAAAAAATATTTCAAAGTGCTAGGTATACTACAAAATATATTAGGGTACTGGATGCACTTTAACACTAATATATACTCCCTACAGTTTTAATTATAAGACTTAATTGAAAATTTAATTTTGTCATAAATATAATATTTACATTGTCTCCCATACTTAACCACTTTTTTTCTAAATTACCCCTATCAATACTCCTTTTTCTACTTGTAGTTATTAGAACTGGAGGGTGATTTTAGAAGATTATGTCATATTATAATAATTAATTAATTTAACTAATATCCTTAATCTATCTAACAAAATCAACAGAGTTTTATAATTAAAAACAGAAGGAGTATGAACCAAGATTAATTTGTCGTCAGCCAATGAGTTAATTTATGTGGAAAAGGGTTGAGAATGTATTCAATATAAATGAGGTCAAAATTGGAAGAATGCATCGATTTAGAACATATTTGATAAGTTAACTCTTAACATGTAAGAATTAGGTAGATTAACGTTTTAAATGCGGTTTGATCAAGTCTTGGAAGAAAACTTGTGGTCGTTAGGCATGTTTGCGTATTATAATTTGTGTTTGTCTTATTTATATAATCACTAGTTTTCTCATTTTAAACGTTAAATATGAATTAAAAATTTTAGAGGTATGATATGATGATCTCCTCTTATTCCCAAAATACAGCTTTGAAAAATTTTCCTACTTGTTATCCTGATTTATTTTATACAATTATTGTTTTAGCTTATGACTAAACGATGACTCAGATTTTTGGATAATGACAGACTTCAAAATTTCCAATTTTGGATAATGAATTGACGGCTAGGACTATTTTTTACCTCGACTGTATTCAATCTTCGTCTAATCTTGACTTGACTCAATCCAGGTCCACCTTGGAAGCCGTTGACGGTTTTTGTTTTTGTTTTTTTCTTGCTTACTTTAATAAAAACTTTTAAGTTGAGACGATTAAGAAAATGGCCAGAATTTCACGTTTCGCAACATGGCCCAGGCCATTTTAAGGTACCTCATTCTTTCTTTATGTTTTTGGTCAAAGGGCCTCGTTCATATTCAAAAATTTTCCAGCCCAAGTTTACGTAGTAATTTGTTTTGTTGGTAAAATTATTAAGAAAAATTCTAAACAAAGATAAGAGAAATATAAAAATCTCAATTTAGAGCAATAAGATTTAAAAATCTCAAATAATTATTTTTTTTACTTTTTTGTGCAATTACAAAAATGCCACTGGATTTTTAACAACACGAGTATCATAATTCATAACAAAAGTATTTAAATTAAGAACAACAACACATACAATTCACAATGTAAAAACGTAGTATCTAAATAAGATTTACACTGTGAATTGTTTGTGTTGTTGTTGTTAATTTAGATACTTTTATTGTGAATTATGATACTTGTCTTATTAAAAATCTAGTGGCATTTTTGTAATTACACAAAAAATATAAAAAGACTTATTTAGGATTTCTGCATCTTGTTGCTCTGAATTGAGATTTTTCCAAATTATTATAAATTTTTAAAGAAATAATTTAATGGGCAAAGGGGTGCTTGACACCATAAACTTTCCTCTAAAGGATACCATAAACTTTTTTAAGGGGCAAAAATATATACATAAACTCTTAAAAATGGGGCGTTTGGCACCGCCACTATCAATTTTACAAAACTTCATTACTTTTTTATTTACGTGGGTCCCACTACTCTTCATCTTCCTCTCTTCTTTTTGTTTTGAGAACACACGCAAATAAACACACTCTCTGAAAAAAGCTTGACGACCTCATCAACCTTCTTCCATGGCAATTGAAGTTCAACATATCAATCTCTTCCCTTCTTAATTTCTCAGCGACAGGTTCGACAATCACACACACATTCATATACCTATATGAGTCGTCTTTTGATTTTTAATCTCTATTTATTTCAAAGTAAATCTGGTAACCGGCGGATTCTCATCTGATGGATTATTCTGATCTGCTTCTTCCTGCCGCAGTGACGACTTCAATGGAGGATCAATCTCTATTTTCATTTTATGAACAACGATGATAGTGGCCGTTTATCTCAGAGACAGAGAATGATTGAGGAAGAGAAAGATTATTACTTAGCCTTTGCAAGGAACTCTAAATTGTCATGCCAGAGTTGCGATGGCGGCATGGCGAAGGAGGAAGAGCAGTGGAACCCGCATAAATAAAAAGTAACTGCTTTTTGCAAAATTAACAGCGGTGGTGCCAAACTCCCCCTTTTTAAGAGTTTATGTATATTTTTGCCACTTAAAAAATTTTATGGTGCCAGAGTGCCAGACGTCCTTTAGAGGAAAGTTCATGGTTTCAAGAGCCCCTTTGCCCTAATTTAATTACTAAAAAATTCAAATGACTAGAGAACTTCATAAACTTGCTCTTATGCCGAAACTTGTTGTTATATGCTCATTACTCTTGAATTGTTTTCAAACTTTGAGGTAAGATTAAGATCCCTAAACACCTTGTTGTAATCTCCCTTTTTTTTATGGAAAAGAATGTAAGAACAACATA
>JBAGKO010000011.1:16821123-16831172 GCA_037177275.1 Acacia concinna | reverse complement strand
ATGATGTAAAATAACAAAAATGCCCCTAAATTTTAACAATAAGAGTATTTCAATTCACAACAACTTACAACATAAATACATATTACCTAAATACCTCGATTGTTGTGAATTGAGATACTCTTGTTGTTAAAATTCACGAGCTTTTTCGTAATTTCATACCATTTCAAGTACAGAACGATCGATTTGAGATTTCATGATTTCGTTGTACTGGATAATTTGATAGGGAATGAATGATCTGAAGTTGAATATTCATGAATTTCCTGAAGTTTGGCAGTGTTTTAGGGTTAAAAATTGAAGTTCATCCTCATAGGAGTTTAATGCAAAGGAAGTTGATTTTGGGTTGATAATCAAAATCAAAACTTTTGGTTCGTATGCTCTTTATTGTCTGCCTTTTTATTAATTCTCTCCATTACAAAGGTCAGAAACACATTAAGGGTTTAATAAGGGTGGTAATTGGCTTTGCTATAGCTCCTATTTAAATCATTTGTTGTTGTTGTTGTTGGCAAGTTTCGGACTCAATTGCTGGCAATGAGTGAAGCCTTTCACTTTCATGGCGTCAAACATTATCATACCATAGTACTCAAGCAATTTACACGCATGTTTAGAAAAGTAAATTTATGTCAGCCGAAATAAAACTCTTATCACATATTTATATTATACCAAGGTCCCATGAAAGGTGCATTACCTTGCTAAGGTTTTTTCCTTATTAGTATGTTTGTATTGTTTAAACATAACTACCCCCTCTAATCTTTACCTTATGTTTCTCTTTATCCAAGCACATCATCATGTAAGACTTATTTATATAATTTGATTAGATAAGAAAACTACTTAATAAAACATGTTTTTTTTTCTAAAACATCATAATCATTTTTCTTAATTATTTTCATTTATCTCTTACTTGCTTAGGGAGCATTGATAGGGGTAAATTAGACAAAAAAGACAAAAATGGGAAATGGATCTGTCATTTATGGTTAAGATGAACTTCTCACATAGCTCTTGCGTTAAGGATAAGAGGGGCACTATACTAGCATTTTTTTAATCAATTATATCTCTAGAAAAGCCATTCTACTCGCTTCAAATCTAATTAGTTTTAAAATGAGTCGACTCATTATCATTTATCATCTCTTTTAATCACACCTTTTATTATTGTGGTAAGCTCATTAAGAATAAATAAAATTGAATTTGAAAAAGACATTAATGTATATCTATAATAATTGGGTGAATGTTAATTGGTAATTGGTGCTTATAATAATTGGATAAATGTTAATCGGTCATTATATTATAGTCATAAAAAAATTACTTCTGAAATGTACCTTTAATTGAATTCACGCCTTCAACAATGCACAGGGGTTAACTCTAATTTACGTGATACATTGCGGTATAAGGATTATGGGGCACCGAGAGAGATTGGAAAAAAAATAGGCGGGCCTAGCATTGAGGCCCAACAAAATTACCAGAATCAATTAAGAATATATGGGCTCGTCATAATGGGCCAAGTTATGTTTATAAAACCCAGATAATTCATTGGGCTAGAACCTCCCATTTTCAAGTTTCACTCAACTAGCTTTTTCAATTTACCAAAAGAAATTATTGGCCTTGCTAGATACAGATTATAGACCCTATATCTGTGGAGTATTTTATTTTAAAAATTAGATATTTTTATATAATCAGAATATCAACATCATTTTATTTTATTTCTAAAATTTTTTTAATTTTTTATGAACTTAAAAAATTCAAATGTGTTAGACCAAGACGCGCATAAAGTTAATTTAAATCTTTAAAAATTTTAAAACATATAGAAAATGTAAGCAAAAAAAATTAAACAGGTGGACATGTTTCATTCCATGAAGTATAATCTAAGAGAAACTTGAAAGTTCACATGTCAACAAAATATATAGTAGTAATTTAGAAACTACGAAGATTCTTTTTCTTTTTCTTTTTTTTTGGGTTATATTAAGAGAGCTTGAACCTCAAATGGACAAATATACATATCCCACCTCACCCCTGACTATCTCTTGGGATTAGTGAAATTAGAAGAAACCATTTATTTAACTATTAATATAATATTTAGTAAAATTTAAAATTTAAAAATTAAATTTTAGTAGCGTATTAAAACAATAAAACACTAAGACGATGATGAGTAATGTTACAAACGATAGTTGAGTGATTTCACAAAAAAAAAAAACAAATTAATTTCAGAATAGTATGACCTTCATGCAAATTATGAAAAACTCTAAACTATGGTTTTAGAAGTTATTTTTCATAAATTAAAATAAAACTCACTTCAAATACTTACCTCATAAATTATAAAAACTAGTTTTAAAAATTAATTTAAACGGCCAATCTTTTTCACCAGATGATTTTGGGATTTCCATGTTTTGGCACTCCTTTCACACCTTGCCACCTGTCTCTAATAGTAATTGGTTAAAATGCTAAACTTAAACCCTTCAAAGCTAATTATTCTTCTTCTTCTTTTTCATATAACACGTAGATCCTGAACTAATCTCACTTTAATCATAGGACTTATCAAAAGCTTATATTTTTTAATTTCGCTTAATGTGACAACGGCTGACAAAAAAGGGGGGGAGAGGCCAACCAGGTAGAAATTGGTAATCTCATTACGAATTTTTGTATTTACTCTATAAGTGTAGTTATTTATGTTATCAGTGATAGCAAAACTCATTGCCCAACTTAAAATGCAAATTCAAGATTTTGATATATTCAATAGCGAAAATAATAATACTCATAACGTAAATAACAAAACTTGTAACAAGATTAATAAGCTCGTCATAGAATTGCATTTTAAGGTAGTAAACGTGTTTTACCATAATTAGTAACGGAAATAATAAGATTCGTAACGTAAATAACAAAGTTTATAATAAAATTAGCAAGGCATACCTAATCAGAACACCACTCACTCTCTCTCTCTCCCCTCTAATGCACTGTCATATTATCGAATTTCAGAAATCTCATATTCCCCATAGACTGCAATGTCATTTTAGTAATTTATGGGGCCTTTGAGGGTTTTAGAAATTGAAATAGTATTTATTTAGAACATTTTCTAGATTTTTTATTTTTTTGGCCACATCAAAAGCTTAGGTTATTTTAAAGTTAGGGTGGATCTTAAACAACATGACGTACATTAATAAAATAGTCACCTCATTATATGCTCTCAATGTTCAAACATTTTAAATTTCAATGAGTCATAATGTCATATATTCACCTAAAAAAATAAAAAAGTGTGTAAATAAATAGGATGGTGAGTGGGATTATGATGAGAGAAGAGATAGAAAAGTGAAGAAGTGGTGGAGTAAAGTGGAGTGAATTTTGGTGGTATATGTTTGTAAAGAAGTATAGGATCCAATGTGATACCCTATAACCCTAAGGCCTAATAAGCTATACCCTACCAACATTGGTAAGGCAAATGCAAGTGAAATGGATTCATATAAGTAGGGTGGGTAGGTAGGTAGGTGAGAGAGAGAGATAAGAGAGAGAGGGTAGGGTTTTGGTATTCCCTAATAAGCTACCCTACCTTATATATAAGGACGGCTTAGCCTCAAACCTACATAAGATTAGGCCTCTCCATTTCAAGCAACTAATTTTGGCCTTGGAAATTGGTGATTCTTGATTGATTATGAAAGTGACTCCCAACGGCATTACTTAGCATCATTATTGTTTTTTTTATATTTATCACTTTTTTAATCTTAATTTTAAAATTTAGTAGATTTTTTTAGAATTTTAAAAAGAAAAAACATATTTAGAGGTATCTATACTTTTTTTTAATTTTTAATTTGGTACTTATGTATATTTTACTCTTAATTAAATGTTTTAATTTTACTGTATAAGTACCAATAACTCATATATAGGGACTAACAATGATAAAACAGAAAAGTTATAAGAGTTAATGGTGTTAATAAAGTAAAATTAATTATTTAATTAAGAAAAAAAAACACATAGGTACCAAATTGAAAATTGAGTGAAAGTATAGGTACCTCCAAATATATTTTTTCTTTTAAAAAAACTGATTCTATTAATTTAAAACATTAAAATTTATTATTTTTTTCAAACTATTTTGTTTGACTTATGAACTAATATATAATATAATAAAACACAACATATTATAAGATTAAATAATTTATTTTGTTTATTTAATTTCTCTAAAAAAATAATTAAATTTTATAATTAAAATCGAAAGTATTATTATGTTTCATTTGGAAGAGACCCGTGTCAAAAATCAAAATGACACTTCAAGAATCAAGAAGATCCTCCATCCCGTGAAAATATATATTACAGCTTCACACTGCGGTAAGATTGTGAATTTCTTAAGCCTATTTATTGCCAGCCTACTCTAAAATCAGAGTTTTAGATGCCCTTATTCACAAGTAAGATAAAATTTTTCCATATATTTATTTCATAAACTGTAAATATTTTTTTAAAAAAAAACTAATCACTTGTATAGAAGTTTGGGAAGAAGTGCTTAATCTAAAGTATAAGTCAATTATAAAATAATTAATACTCATCTTTTTTAATTTTATCTAGATAATTAATGCTAGTGATGGAGTCCATTATTTTGAGACAATTCCATTCGAAGGAAAAAAAAAAAGCTTCTAAATAGAGAGACGGAGGGAGTAATTAATACCAGTGACTTATAATAACAATCGCAAATTAGTGTTATATATATATATATAGAAAGAAAGAAGCAAAAAGATAAACTTGATATAGCTATGCCATTCTTTTATTGCATATTTTCCCTAATTAGGCATGCATAACCCATTCTTTTATATCATAACCTCTTTTAGGAATGAATAAGAAAATTATACAAATCTTTTTCAAGAAACAAAAACTTCCCATGAAAAAAGAAAACTTCATATTGAAACATAATCTAACACAATATCCAGCCTTCGTGATTATTCATTATTTATTATCAACCCTAGGTTAGAATGTAGAGGACAAAGTTTTGACTGTACGAACTCTAGACCTACCCATTAGGGTTATTCCACTATCAGGTTAGAAGTAATGGTTAAAACTACAGTACCATCATTACATTTATTAATATTTATATAAAGTAACATCACACTTTTTGTTATATTCAATGTAACCAACCTAACATTAACTAATATCTTACTTTTTTCCGTTTAAATATTATTAAGATAAACTATTATGTTTACTTCATCCTATATACAAGATTTGAACTCTTATCCTAGTCAAATGTATTTTACTTTTGGGTCTTAAATATAATATAAAATTAATTTTTATATAAAATTTTAAAAAATACATCCCCAAATTCAAAAACTCTAAAAGGGATGTTAACATTTTAAAAAAGACACTAAGATATCATGAACTAAATTGAGTTTTTCAAATTCGCTGACATAAACAATGATCAGCATGAAATAGCAAAAACTATTACTCTTCTTGCAAATCTCATTACTCAAATAGTGAAAATCTAACACTGGACACGTCATGGGCATATTCCCCTCTCTCCTCTATCTGATCAACAATGTTAGTGTCATATGATCAGTGCCGATAGAGAGGAGAGAGAGAAAGTGATTAACACGGATTTGCGAAAACTATTGCTCAACTTGTAAAAATCATTACTCAAATAGCAAAAATCCACTACTGTTCACATCAGCAAATTTTAAGGGGGAGAGAGAGTGATCAACACATACTAGTGAAATCCATTATTCTTCTTACGAAAACCATTATTCAACTTGTGAAAATCAATTATTGTTCATGTCAGCAAATTTAAAAAATTTAATTTGGTTCATGGTACCTTAGTGTCTTTTTGAAATGTTAACTTCCCTTTTGAGATTTTTTGAATTTAGGGAGGTATTTTTCTAGAATTGTCCTTTAATTTTTTTTAGAGAAATTTGAAGAGTTGTGTACATATAAAAATAAAGTTTAATGAAGTATAGAGTTGTCTTAGTCGAGTTTGTTAGAGATTATCTGCAGACTTGTGAAGTTTGGATTGGAGAAATTCTTGTGTGAATCCGATTCACCATGTTATTTGTGATCTGACTAATTAAAATATAACAACTCAACAAACATTAATCTTAATTGGCTACTTGTGATCTTCATATTTTTATTTTTCTCAAAATAAATGAATCTATTAATTAAAATTTTACAAATAATGAAAAGATGAATCATATAAAATCTTTTAATTTTATTAATATGCCAACTAATATTTAAGAAGTGTCAAATCATTTGTTGAGTTGTTGTATTTTAATTAGTCAGATTATAAATAACATGGTGAATTGGATTCACATAATAATTTCTCCTTAGAATTGTTTATTGTAGAAGGTTATTTGTACAGATCATCATTCAAACAGCAAAGCTAAGGAGAACCTAATTTTTAGTACTCCTCAATTCAAAATATAAGATCCATTTAAATTTTTTGAAAATATTAAGAAATGTAAATAGATTACTTAATCATATCATATTTTATACATCATTATATTATATATCAAATTATGAGTTAGATAAAATAATTTGAAGGAAAACGATAAATTTAAATGTTTTTAAGTGATATAATTAACTTTCTTAATATTTTTTAAAAATAGTCAGATAGATCTTGCATTTAAGCCTCAATGTAGTATTAATTTATCATTACTAACTTCACATCATTTTACTGGCTTCACAATCTATGATCCCCAGTAATAATTAAACCAACGGGTGTGCGAACGAATAAATAAGACACATGATTTGAAAAATTTGATAATACAATAATGCAGCATGATGACTTGTGAGATTTACCAAAGAAACCATGTTACTTTACTCTCCCCCATCTTTAATATACTCTTCTAGTCTTGTACATCGGGTAGAGAGAATTTTTTTTTATCCTATTTATAAATAATCTCATTAAAATTTTAATGTTAACATATAATTTTATCTTTTATTTATTATTATATTGATTTTGTTTTCATTTAGTATTATGTATACTTCTCCAGTCCTACATGCAAGGTTGAGAGAGAGAGTTTTTTTCAATCCTATTTATAAGGAATCTCATTAAAATGTTAATGTTAATGTACAAAATTTTACCCTCCATTTATTAATATGTTAATTTTGTTTGATATTATATATATTAAATAGGAGTAGAGTTGAAAAATTATTGAACTTTATGATAGAATTAATAAAATTTAAGGTTTTCCATACTCTATCTGAAAAATATTGGCACTGCCCTATACATAGGACCAAAGAAATAGTAAATAGAAATAAAGTTAAAAAATTGTTGAATTTTATGACAGCTAATGAGATTTAAAGTTTTCATTAATATATGTGAAAAATGTTAGAATTAGCCTATATATAAGACTAAAGGAGTAAGGCATATATAGGAGTTAATTTTAATTTTAAATATAATATATATTTTTATTTGGAAATTATTTTCTAATTTAACCACATAAATGCTCCATCAACAATAATAAAAAGGAGAGGGAAGGATGGAATAAAAGATTATTAGAGCATTTCAGAAATTACATGTCATATTAATTACTTTAATGAACTTCTTTAATATAATTTAATTAAATTATATAAATATGTCTTATTTATTGTCAATTATTTTCTAATTTAACCACATAAATGCTCTATCAACAATAATAAAAGAGAGAGGGAAGGATGGAATAAAAGATTATTAGAGTATTTCAGAAATTACATGTCATATTAATTACTTTAATGAACTTTATTAATCTAATCAAATTAGATAAATATTTCTTTATATTAAAGATCGAAAAGGTAAAAAATAAATAAAAGAAAATGTAAATTGACTGTGGTCAAATTAGGAAAAAACTTAGGTAAAATCAGAAGAAGCAGAAGGCAACAGCTAGAGATGGTGAGGACAATGACGACATGAAAATCAACAGATCTCATGTGTGAGTTTCTGGAGAAGAAAAGTGCAACACAAAAGAAATGAATCACAGATAAAAAGGAAAGAGAAGAAGGTGAGTGAAGGAAGCAAAGTCACAAGTTTAAATGATAAATACGAAAGAATCGAATTCGGATTTATGAATAAAGTCACTGCCCTTCTCTGCCACAAACACCCGTAACGTAGGCCACATACAGACAATTCTTTGATTCTCATCATTTCAATTATATCATTCACACACTGTACTATATATATGTACACAACATATACACACACACACATATGCGCGTGTCTGTCTCTGCGTGTCTGTTTTTATATATATATATAAAGTGAAGTTGGAGGTGGCATGCACTATGAGATCTTCATGAAAATGGCTTCTGATATTATCAGATCTCCGAGAAATATGTTAGGAAGGTGGAAAGAAACCCAGAAAGTTTCAGAGACACAACTAGAGAAAACTGTGTGAGTCGTAGAATAGATACATTCTACACACAAGTTTATGAATATATATATATATATATATAACCTAGCGAGCTCAGTAACTGTTATTGGTGACTGAGTCTTGTATACATGTCATGTTCTAGAAACTAATGGCAGAGAACCAGAGATTGAAAATTTACCAAAGGTGAAGAAAAAACATGGGTCTTCTTCAGATATATAGCATATATATATATATGTCATTAATTAAATACGTTTGTTAACAAAAATATCATGATCTATTATTAATAATAATGTTGAAGATAAATATGAAACTGTGGTAAGAATGTTTCTTCTAGGAAAATGCGAGAAATAGATAACTCCAAAAATATTAATCAGTAATTTATTTAAAACTCAGACACAAACAAACATAGAGCCCTAACGTGAAAATATCACTTTTAAAAACATATTATTTTAATATAAAGACGCCTTATATATAAGGCATACATACACAATGCTATTAGACAAGATTTAAGTAGCCTTTTTTAAAAAATAAAAAAAATCGCATTGTTTGAACCCTAAATTTTGTTCCAATCAATATTAATATACGCTCCCTCTTATAGTTAATATAGAAGTTAGATAATTGATTGGCAGAGATTTACATGAATTATTTTAGTTAGTTAATTGTATGATAAAACACTCAGATAACTTCCCTAAAATTCACTCTTTTATCATTTTGCAATTGATCTATCCTTGATGGAAGCCTCCACAATATTAGCAATCGATAAAAGATAGTATATGAAAGCATTATACATTTGAGAGACAATGAATTGAAGTCTATTGTTTAAAGTCAAGGAACTTTATATTAAGTACAAGAAGAAATGAGGAAATAGCCGCATAATAGAGTCTCAAACTGTTCCTCATGTCCTAAATATAAAGCATAGTCGAAGGATAGTACATTAAGTCACAAAGGAGTGCTGTATCTTGCGGCATATATTACTTCAGAAAAGGACACAACATGCCTCAAGCCGTAAGTAAAATACCAAGAAGAAACAGCAGGAACAGCATGGAACTTGAGAATTTGAATTGTAAATGTAAATTTCAGGTCATTTTCTCACAAACATTAGAGTTCAAAAATACCCACTGAGACAACCTCCAACCCTTAATATAAAATCCGGTTGACTTCTAAAGAAATTAAAGAAACTTAATAAATTATTTTAAAATATTGATAATTATCATTTTTATACTAAACTAATTTGCCTAAGTTAAAAACTAATATATAATCAAATAAAAGATAACTTAAATTATGGTTAAGCTATTTATTTTTGTTTCTTTAGGCTATGTTTGGCTTAATGGAGGGGAGGGGAGGGAAAGGAAGATATTTAAATGGGAGGAGAGGGTAAGAGAGGGTTTGAGAAAGATTTTATTTTACGTAGCTTGAATGGATAAAAATGGAGCAGAGGGGAGGAATTTTGATAAGGTAAAAAAATATAATCAACAACGTAAGAATATAATCAATAAAAAATAAAATAGACACTAGTTAATATAAAAATTTTTGAAATGTAGTATATAAAGAAGAATTAATAATTATCATGTAATAAAAAAAATTTACCAGCAATTTTTAAAATGTGTGTATTCATTTATTTTTTATTAAAAATATGTAGAGAGAAAAAATACAATCTACTATGATATTAATAATATATAATACAAATATAAAAGGGAGACAACCTATACATATTAAAAAAAAGTAAAGATCATATTCATATTAATTAATAGA
>JBAGKO010000011.1:16761348-16780094 GCA_037177275.1 Acacia concinna | reverse complement strand
AAAATTGAATTTCTCTAATAATTTTTTTTGGGGTTTTGCTTTTATTATTTATCATTTTTATTACATTTTATAAAAAATAAATAATTTTTAAAAAATTAATAAATTAATATTGTAAAAAGAAAAAGAAAAAAAAACTCCTTTGTGCATTGTTCACGTAAACAGTGCACACTCACGCACTATTCACATGAACAGTGCACAAGTCGTTCTTAAGAAGAGCGACTTGTGCACTATTCATGGAACAGTGCCCCTCGCGCATTGTTCACATGAACAGTGCACAAAATCGTTCTTGTCATGAACGACATCTGTTGTAGGCCCCACTTTTTTTAGATAATTTACACGGAAGTCGTTCTTGACAAGAACGATTTGCACAAATCGTTCTTGCCAAGAACGATTTGTGGTGTTGCATCTGACTAAATATTTTTTTAATATAGTATTTCGTTAAATATTATTTTTGATTATTATATTTGATTAAAAAAGCCTAGGAGTGAAGGTATAATGAGAAAATAGTTAGTTATATATAATTAATATCTTATAATAAAGACATAGGAAATATAAAAAAGACTGGATACAGTAATACTCCCTCCGCCCCAAAATATAAGAGACAACTGTCATCCCTACTCTGTCCCAAAATATAAAAGACATTTTGAAGAATGTCTTGTATTTTAATTATTTTTTTTCAGTTTTGCCTTTATTCAATAAAATGTATTAATACTTGAGTTGACTATAAAATTATCATTCTTAAGGAGAGAAAAGTGGGATAGGAGGAGAGAGAGAGTGATGGATTTCAATAAAGATATTCTCTATCTTATTTTATATCCCCACATTAATAAGGTTATTTTAGTAAAAATGACAACAATTTTGACATAATTATTATTTTTAATCGTCACTTCGAACTAAAAATTCAGTTAAATATTTTTTTTTATATTTTAAGATGGAGAGAGTAAAGAAGATGGAAGGACCTGGAAGCCTTTGAATTTGATGAGTTCCTTAACTCGATCCACAATGAATAACTCCTCGTCGTCATCCACGTAGCCAATATCCCCTGTGTGCAGCCATCCCTCTGCATCAATTGTTGTTGCTGTCGCCTCCTCGTTATTCAGATATCCTATGAATAATTAAATGGACTTTGACTCATTAATTAACGGAGACACGAAAAAACACACCATAGTAGATTACAAGACAAGCAAGTCCTTAAAAACAATTATTATTATTATTTTACTAAAATAAATAATAGCAGTAGCTAAAGTGCATCATCAAAACAGTTTTAAGATATTTTGACAGATATATATACATATCGCATCTTAAAGTATTTTATCAGTTTAAACCAGAAAATAATTTGAGAAAAATATATAATACAGAGTGTTTGTTGGATTCTATATATGGATACCTTTCATGATCTGTTTGCCTCGGATACAAATTTCACCAGGCTGGTTATGGGGAAGAGAGAGACCAGTTTCAGGGTCAACGACCTTGAGCTCTGCGTTTCTCACTACTGTGCCACATGACCCTGACTTTGTTGTGAAGGCTTCTTTTGCAAATCCCAGGCACATTGACAACACTGGCCCCGCCTCCGTCATTCCGTACCCCTTTAATCATCCATCAAATCCATAAAATCAATACAAACTCAGACACTCAATTAATAATAAACTTTTTATTAAATCCTTCTTATCTTAATTATAAGGTTCAGTTGATTTTTTTTAAAAAAAAAGTTAATAAAATAAAATAAGTTATTTAATCATATCATATGTTACGTTTTATTATATTATATATTAGTTCATAATTAAGTCAAACAATAATTTGATAAAAAATGATAAATTTTAATGTTTTAAAGTAATGAAACTAATTTTTTTATGATTCTCTAGAAAAAGTCAACTGACCCTTATAATTAGGACTGGAGGGAGTATATATAAAGAAAAGTGATAATAAAAAATACTATTTGAATTACAAAAAACTCTAAAATGTTCTAATAAATTAGTAAAAGGACAAATATGTAATAATTGAAATATAAGATTTTGAAGTTTGGGTATTGATAACTTAGACATAGACAATGATAAGCTTATAATAGTAAATAACAATTTAGATATACACAGCGAATTGTCAGTGTTAATATCCAAATGTCTAATTCCTATATTCAAGTTATTAGTAACCAAACTTCAAAATCTCATATTCCTACTACTAGATTACCTATTTATCCTTTTACTAATTTAGTAGATATTTTGGAGGGTTTTTATAATTCAAATTCTACTTTCTGTCATTTTTCATATATTTAACCAAGAGCATAACTTTTGACCCAAAAAAAAAAAGCCAAATATGTACCATAACTTGTTTTGAAGGTTTATAAATATGAAAATTATTAATTAGTATGTTTAAGATAAGAGTCATGATAGCACAGTAAAACGGTTCTCCATATTTCACTAAAAAGAAATTTTGTTCTCTATACGAGTATGGACAAATTAATAGTGGCAAGAACTTTCACTACGTTTCCCTAGTTTCCACTGGGCCCCATCCTCGTCTTTTTAGTTTCCACTCTTTAGCTTGCTTCTAATGTCGAAAGAGGAAAGTTTCTTTTGTCGTCTGCATTTAGTACCAACATAAAAAATAAAAAATAAAAAAAGACAAATCCAACATCCTTAAAATTGTAGAAGTTTTCACTCTGAAAATAAAGTCAACTCCACCACGTCTAATCATTGATGTCTTGAGTTGCTTTGAATTACTTTTCATTACACTGTCAAATAAATTGTATTTTTCCCATCTTTATCTATCCTTTTTAATTGCTTCAAACTTGAATAATTTTCTACACAAAATATAAATAATAAAAGTAGTTCCAGCTGGCATATTTAACACTTTTAATTATGTTTATTCTATGCACGATAATTAAAAAATAGTATTTTCAACTAATCAATCAGAACACACAAATCCTCCTCTCAATTATGCTGAGTTGATATTTCTACTAATTTATATTGGATAAACTAACTTTGCTTAGCTTCACAAAATACATTGACTCTTCAACTCTTGGCAACACACCAAAGTACCTAAAAGAAAGATAGAGTATGGTTGAGAAAAGCAGCACATCGCTGTCATTCCCAACATATACTATTTACCAAAAAAAAAATTAGAACATTCAACTTCTCATTTAATTTGCTTATGTAATATAAATGTGATTTTTTTTTCTTGTTGCAAAAACATGACTGAAAGACAAAACAATAGGAAACAAAAATGATATCTGAGAACATGGATTGAGATATCAATAATTTATTGAAGATTTTCAAAAATTAAAATTTTGTGAGTTATTTTCTTTTTGTTTTTCATGTTAGAAACTAATTACACTTCACGTCACTATCATCTCTAATATAGACAGTCTTATTAAAATTACTGTTCACCATGGTGAAAATTATTATTTATACTTTTAAAAACAGAAACTGAAAACATTCTAAAATATTTAAAATATTAGATTATAATTATAATTTCAAAAAAAAAATTATACTCCTAATGGTAAAGAATAAATCACTGTACGTAACTGTAAATTTTACAAACATTATAGTTATCGTAATGCACTAATTAATAGTATTAATTCATGTGGGTCGTTAAATGTAGTTTTTGTCATCACACAACATAAATGTCCTTATTTTCAGTTTATGGCGGTCCATCCGTCCACGACTCGCAAGTATTAAATGCCCAACTAAACTAAAACTCATCGACGGCTATGTTTATCATGTAAATGTCTTGTTCTTACCTGACCCAAAACGGCCTGAGGTACTCTGCTTCTGAGAGCGTCCTCCAGCTCCTTCCCCAGCGGCGCCGCCCCGGACAACACCAACCGAATCGAGCTCAGATCATAGTCCGCCACCATCGGATTCTTCGCCAACGCCAGCACCAGCGGTGGCACCACCATCGCCACCGACACCTTATGCCTCTGTGTCAGTTCCAGTAACGCGACAATCTCAAACTTGTGCATCAGCAACACAGCACTTCCCGCCCTCAGAGCACACAACAACACACTGTTCAGAGAAAATATGTGAAACAGAGGGAGCACGCACAACAACACGTCCTCTGGTTTCAGGTATAGGTTCGGATTCTCGCCGTCGACCTGTTGCGCCACGCTCGTTGTTAGGCTCTTGTGAGTCAGAATCACGCCCTTCGGCAACCCTGTCGTTCCGGAAGAAAACGGCAGCGCCACGGGATCGTCCGGGTCGATCTCCACCTCCGGCACCTCGTTCTCATCGGCTTCCGACACCACCGAGAAATGCATGCACTTCTCCGGCGGATCATCGATGGTGATCACCCTAAGCTGATCCTCTCCGATGTCCTTGCCAGCCTCGTGGTCCCGGAGCTTTCCAACATACGCAGATTGCGTGATGATCAGTTTCGCGTTCGCGGCGTCGAACTGCTTGAAGATCTCATCAGCAGTGTAGAAGGGATTCGCCGCAGTGGCCACAGCGCCGATCATTGAAGCAGCAAAGAACGACAAAACAAATTCAGCAGAATTCTGAAGCAGTATCATAATCACATCACCTTTCTTGATCCCAAGCTTAGAGAGCCCGGCGGCGATCTTCCGCGACTGCAGGTGAGCTTCGGCATAGGAGTAAATTTTCCCGGTGGAGCCGACGATGAGGCAGGGACGATCAGCGAATTGGGCAAGATTCTCGAAGCAGTAAGTGTGAAGAGGAAGATGGTTGGAAATAGGTATGTCAGGCAATTTAGACCTGAAAATATGGGTAGCCTGAGCAGAATCTGGAGATTTCGCTTCATTTGAAGCAGGTTTTGGAGAATGATCAGGGAGGTCTGGCTTTTGCTGAGATTCAACGGAAATCATGGTTGGGCTGAGAAGAAAAATTAGGAAGAGAGTGAGTAGGAGAGGTGTTTGATGGAGGGTAAAAAATAAAGCAGCAAAATGGAGGAGAAGGATGAATTGATATAAATACGATGGAGGTGTATATGAAGAAATAAATAAAATAAATTGTGGTTAGGTGGAGGAAGGAGGTTGATATGAGAAATGAGAGGGAAAGAGGTTAGTTACTTATAGTTAGATGAGAGCACAAGTTGAGTGCCAAGTCTCACGTTCAAAACCAAGCGTTCAATTCTTTTTCTCTGCCTCTTCCTTTCTCACTTGCCTACCTAACACATCCTCTGTCCTTTTCTTCCCCTCTCTCGTCTCATCTAACATTTATTCGAATCATTAAGAAATATATCACCCATTTAGTAGGAAAAGATTTCGCATAACTACCTTCATTTTTAATATTATAGCTTAAGATAACGGGAAAATTAAGAAATATACTCATCTAATCCTATATATAGTGCAAAGAGAAAAGATTTTTTTTTAGTTTTATTTATAAATCACCTCATTAAAGTTTGAATGTTAATGTATAATTTTACACTTTATTATGTTTATGTTGACTTTGTTTTCATTTAAAATTATGTATGTTAAATAGGGGTAAAACTAGTAAATTGTTGAATTTTATTAGAGATTTAATGAGATTTAAGGCTTTCTTTAATATATATAAAAAATGTTTGAAATGTGCTATATATATAGGACTAAATGAGTATATATAAGAGAACATTTTTTTTACACAGCACCCCTTGCTACCTAGTGTTAGAGTTAAAGGATAAAAAAAGATGTTTTTAAAGTGAAGGAGCAAACTGAAATTATGTATAGAATTGGAGGATCAACTATATACTTGTACCTTTCTTGGATGAAAAATTCTTACTCATCCCTCTTAAAATTATTAATAGGAAAATTTTCAAAAATAACAAGATCAAATTGTAACTTTGAAAAAAGTAAACAGTAACTTCGAAATACCAGAGATTTTTGTGACTGTTGCTTCATTTACTTATTTAAATAACATAATTAATTTTATGATTAATTGTAAAACTAATATATAAACTGTAACTTAAAATTAAATGTAATATTTCAAAAATGAAAATATAATAAAATGTCCAAAAGCGTACACTCAAAGCAAATAATTTTTTTTTTGTATTTTGAATTTATATGATTGTTAGGGTTTGAATTATCATTTATGTTCCATACCCAATTTAATAAAAAAAAATTGGTCAAAAAAGCTTGAGCTTTTGTGCGTGTGTATGTTAGTTGAAGAGTTTAAACAACATGATAAATTAAAATACGTGATATACATAATTCATAAATTGATATAGATGATGTAACATTTGTTGGACTATCATTTGTTACTCAATAATTACTGTCCCCAGCTTCTTCTGCTTATCTATTTTTTTTAATCTAGAATCATAAAAATATTTTGGGTCTTAAATATCATTATTCATTTAATTATATTTATGTGGTCAAGGTTTAAGTGAGCCCTTGTGGTCTTAAATGAGGGTTTGAGTTTTTCCAAAATCCTTTTTCTTATTTTCTTCTGTGAATTTCATCTCAACTATCATATTTATAAAAATAAATAGTCCATATTTAATATTTTATAAAACTATTATTTTAAACACAAATTAAATAAGTTACACTATTAAAACATGATCTACACTATTTATAATTGCAATAAAAACAAAATTAATAAAAAAATTAATTAATAAAACACTGTAATAATAGTTTTATAAAATATTAAATTTAGACTATTTATTTTTTAATCTAACGGTTGATGAAATTTTGAAAAGAAAATAAGACAAAAGATTTTGAGAAGATCTTGTCCCCTTAACTCATTGTTAGGGTGATTGTGAAGGGTCATGCTCAAGTTCTTCGATTACTAAGAATTGGCATTTTATTCGAAAACGACAGCTATATATTATTCAAATATGGATTTCTGTCCCTTTTCTTTTTTTCCAAATGAACAATCAAATATGGATTTCAATACGAAAATTTTATAGGAAAGATTAATTTGTAAGTTTGTGTGTGTGTGTGTGTGTTTCCACATAATTTTAATAAGGTTTCTCTAATTTGTTATCAAATCCTCATAGTTTTGGGGAAAATCCTTTATTAAGAACTTTAACAATACCAGAAAGACAGAAAGGTGCTTCCAACATTCATAATACCAAAAAAGTGCGAAGACCTGATTTTTCCTTTAAGAAATCCAAAGAAAATGACATAAGTGCCCATGCCTTCTCTCTACTACTTCTCTCTTCCCAAGTGGCATTACTGTGACCAAACCAGTAGTGGGATAGATGTTTTCACGCATGGCGGTCATCTCCACCCACGCGTCCCACTGCGAGCCCATCTTCTTCACATCTCCACGACGCATGACGACCATTTTTCTTGCATCCGATGATGTTGTGGGATTATGTAATAATACATTTAGTTGTATATGGTCCATTAGATTGTTAACTGTTGCGAAGTTTCAGTTGAAGCTTTCAATATTTATATATGTTATACTGACCGATGACTATGTGTTCTATAGACGCAAGAAAAATGGATCCTAGTCTAGTAATTTGTTATGTATTTTATCCAGCTGCGACAATGATGAAAATCAAGTGAATCTTCATCAACTGTACAGTGAGACTTCCTGAAAAAAAGTAACAGAACAAACCAACTTCAAATTCACTCAATCTGTCGCGATAAGCAAAATGAAGTGAAAGCAAATGTACCTCTGGAAACGAAATTCATTGTGTCTAGTTTTGCTTTCGTGTATTGATCGGTGAAAAAGGAGTAGAGTGAAGTGAGCATATGAAGGAATATGCCACAAATAATTGAAACATTAAATTCTGCATTTCATATTCGAACTTTGTCAAAGAACTAATTCATGTCGTGAATTCATATCCAAACTTGGTAAAATCAAATCAAGAGTTTATAATCTCATATCAAGTGTAAGAATTAATCAATGTTTTTTTTTAATTTTCATTTTCACAAGTGTTTAATTTAAAATGGTCAGTTGCGAATTTCATATCCGAACTTGGTAAAATTAAATCCGATATTGGTAATATCATATCAAGTATAAGAATTAATCCATGTTTGATTTTCTAAATTTTGTACACTCAGATCATAATCTTATACTTTATATGCACCTTATTTGTAGCCGTATATATAATTTGTGGCATGTGAAGCTAATAACTTTTCTCATAATCTTAATTTATATATAATTTTCATTTCTTTCACATTTTATTATGCGAAATTAATCTATTACGTTGACGTAATTGTCATCCGGGGTCTTATTTTTGTGGTAGTGCTCCGGTCCCTTATAGTTTTATGTGAATTTTTACTAGGGTCATTGGAACTTGGTAATTAAAAAATGATTTGTTCCGATTGTTCCGAAGGACATATTTTTTACTAGGGTCATTGGAACATTATGGTTACATTTTTTTTTAGCACAAAGGACATATTTTTTTGGGCTTTTAATGAAATCCCTATTGTTCCGATTCCCAAACCTGATAAGCCCTAATGTTTCAAAGATCTTAGGACAATTAATTAGTCTCTATAATGTTCCCTACAAAATAATATCTAAGGTTCTATGTAACAAACTTAAGAAGATTCTTGAGTACTGCATTGCTCCTAATAAGTGTGCTTTCTTAAAGAGACATCGTATCACTGATACAATATTAATAGCAATTAATATCACATGCATTAAGCGCACTCTAGTTGTCTTGGTAGGAAGAAACTTGCAGTCTCAAATTGGACTTTTCAAAGGCTTTTTATAAGCTTTATTGGAATTCGATCCATTGAAGTTATGATGCTTATAATGCATTTTCCTAGTAAGTAGATCAATCTTATTGAACATGCAAAGCATTTCAACAATTCAAATATCAAATAATGATCAATTTTAATATGACAATGACTAGAATCCTTCATCCACTGAGAAGTTACGACAAGGTCATTCTTTATTATTACCATATATTTACTCTTCTCTCAGTCAATGCTCTCTTTTGTCTTAATTAGAAAACAATTAGAAATGACTGATTATGGAAATGGATCAAGATTTGTTGACAAGCTATGCCTATCTCTCATTTGTTATACATTGACGACTCCGTTTTCCCCCCTTTGGAATCAATATGCTTTAGAAATATGTGGTTTCTGATCGGGGAAAGAAGTTCACAAAACCAAATCTACCTTCATCCTTAGTCTCGATGTTTCCTATTCTAAAAGAATAAAATAAAATCCATTATCTAGTTTATAGGAATTAGCTTTTGGGAGAATTCCACTTAAATACCATGTGAATATGCACAACCTAAATTAGTCTTTTAACATTTAAAAAAGACATGGATCAAATTGGGTTTTTGAAATTTTCTGATGTGAATAGTAGTAGAATTTCGCTATAAGAGTAATGAGATTTACAAGAAAAGTAATTGATTTGACTATAATTTTCTGATCTCTGTTTTTCTCTCCTCCTTTGACAGCACTATTTATCTGACACTGACATTGATTGACGTATAGTGACAAAGGAGAGAAAAATGTGCCCATGACAGAAGAGAGAGGGGAATTTCACAAGTTGAGTAATAGAATTTATAATAATAGTGATGGAATTCGTTAGTTTGTAGATCACTTTTCACTTCAGCAAATTTGAAAAACAAAGGAGAGAGGAGATTTTTCACAAGTTGAGTAATGAGATTTGCAATAATAATAATGGAATTTGCTAGTTCCCAAATTATTTTTCACTTCAGAAAAATTAAAAAGCCCAATTTAGGTTTTGGAATTTCAAATGGTATTTAAATGTCATTTTTCCTTGTTTATACTTACATATTTTTATTTTCTCTATAGACATTCTTGTTGCCGCTTTCCTCTCTACCAAATACATATAATGATTAAGTGGAGAATTTAATTATTCTTAGCTAAACTCATTAAAAATAATATCTATACTATTTGTGATAATCTAATAATTGAAATTAATATAACATTATAAATTCAAACAAATAACGATTAAATAATTTTAAAAAGGGAGCATTCTATTTAAATACCTTTTCAATTTTAAAATCCTAAATAAGTGATTTTTTATAAAATTGAGTTGTTGATTGCATTACAAGTTTGAGTAACCCCATTACTTTTATGGGTATCAGGATTGATATGAGATTTTGAAATTCAAATTGTATTTATATGGAATTCTCCATTTAAAAAATGTATGGCAAAATTTTTTTTTTAAAAATATTTTTTACACATGGAACATTAGAAGCGCTTATTTAAACCACTATAAAATTAAATTCAAAATTAAAACAAAACCTTTTTCGCACATTATTGAAAAATTATCAAATATACTAAGTTTTGCGCCAGTTTTCAAAATTACAATTCTTGTCAACCACATTTTTGTAAAAATCTTTAGCACCATGTTTATAGTGGTTTTTAAACTACTACAAATATTTTCATCAGATTCTAAAAATTCATTTCCCGCCAAGGCCAACTACCACTACAACAACTATTGTTGATGTTCATTTTCTTTTTGATCTTGTAGGGTGTCTTACTGCTACAAATACTGTAACGGTTGTGGAAACCGCTTCTACATGCTATTGTAGCGGGCAAAACCGTTACAAATGATCCATTTTAAGCAGTACAAAACAACTACTTTTTTTGTAGTAAGTTAATAGTTCACTTTGGTCATAAGACCTCAATATACTGTCTTGTAAATTTATAATATATTTTTTATTTCTAAATTCTTCATAATAATTGCACATAATAAGGGGTTTTTATAATCTAAATGATTAAAAGAGATAATTTAGGGGGACCAAACACACATTTTTTTAACAAATATTAAACCAATTTTATTAATCTTTGGAAATTAGTTACTACCTTCTGTTCCTAATTTATGAGCTAGATAAGTAATTCAAAGATCTTAAACAAAATAGTTTAATTAGTTATTCATTGAAAGCATTCGTTGACTTCTTTTAAATACCACATTTAATTAGTTACATCGAGGGCCTGTTTGGCTAGAAACAACCATGATGATAAGTAATTTATGAGAAGTGACTTCAGAAAAAAATTTACTTATAAGAAGTTATTTGTGTTTGAAAAGGAAGTAATAGAAGAGAGAAACAATTGAATCAGTTACTCTCATCAACTTCTAAAATAAGTCACTTTTTTTTTTTGGAAAAGCCCATTCACTTTTATTCTTATCCAAACACCTATTTTTTGATAAGTAACTTAACTTTGATGAAAAGTAGTTTTTTTTGCCTCTCCCAAACAGGCATTGAGATTGCTCTTTGATGAAAATTGCCTTAACATGTCCAATCAATAGGGATAGTTTGTAAAAAAAAAAAAAAATTCCCACCTCTTTTTTTTTTTGGCAAACAATTACTACCTCTTATTCTTAATATAAGAGCTAGATAACTAATTTATTTATATTAAAGAAATTAGTTAAGTTAATTATTTGTAACAAGTAGGTTTTGGTTTTCCTAAAATAACCTATTTAATTATGTGCATTGAAACTATTTATCCTTGATGGAAATCCCTTCATATTTATGTGCAATCAAAAGAGATTCTTTAGAGAGAAATTATAAATTTAGAAAATAAAGTGGATTGAAATCTTATATTTAGGATCAAATGGTAAATGTCTTATCTAACTTTGATATTTAAGATTTGAGTGAGTATAAAATTGAGAGATAAAATAATATAACTTCCACAATATTGGAAAATGTCACAAGTGGAGTGGGGTTTAAAGTTTAAGGGGTCTTCCTCCTAATTCTAAATAGCTTAGTTTTTGGGATGTATTCTTCTTTTAGGCCTACACTTATCACATTAGTGCTTTCATTTATAGGCCAGATGAAGTACTGACACTGGAGACGTCCGGAGTGACAATAATGTTACAATTTCTACATTGGAAGATCTCACAAGTGGTGCGGACTTTTAAAGTCAATGGCCACTCCCTCCTAATAAGTTTATAGTCTTTTGAGATATACTCTTCTTTGAGCTTGTGATCATCATCTAAAATAGATTAAGAACATGAAGAAGTAAATAATACCAGTAGTAGCTGAAATTGGAGAAGACATTATATCTAAGTATAGTATCATCAATATTCCACAGCATTAAACAAGTATAGTCGATCAGAACTGTAAAACAATCAACATATATATGTAAGCAAGTAAATCATAATATATATATATATATATATATATTGTCGCGGCATTCCTCGCGTTCTTCGTAATAATTAAGAACATTAATCTAAAAATTCTGCAGCAAAATCTTACAGCTACGTACCTTAATATCCCCACCCCACACATACACACGATATAGGCATCGTTTCGCCAAAAAAATGGAGAGAGAGAAAAAATTTCGAACTCAGTACGTAGTACTGCTTAATTCCTTTGTTCTCCGTAAGCTAAGAAACCAGCATAAACAACAAGAAATTATTCAATAACTTTATATATATATAGTCATCATTAATTTACAAGATGTGGCTAATAGGTAACATTACTCTCTGATTTTTCTTTCTTTTTCCACTCTAATCCAATGAAGCTGCATGGTGAGACTGAGAATCTGATCTTACACTCAGAAATAGTCTCAAGTTTAGGTGACCAAACTTGGTCCCTTGACCTCACAAGTTGTTCATAATGCTTCTGCAATTCTGGAGTGCTACAAAGATAGCTCTTACTTGGACTATTATTATTATTACTATTCTCACCAGCAATAATAGCCTCTTTATCATCTTTGTTTTGATCTCCTTCAAGAATTAGCCTTGTGATGAACTCTGGCTTCACTTTTATCTGAGACTTTCCGTCGGATCCCTTCAGGTACTCAAACGGGCACTGTCCAAACTTTATCGGGGACCGGCTAGGGCAAGACCCGAGGGCGGCGAGGGAGGCGGCTGAGAGGACGCCGCTACACCGGTCAATGGGGAGGATGAAGTACGTTTGCCCTAGCATGAGCTTGTCATCGATGGCGAGCGCTGGGATGGGCTGGCCGATGAAGAAGGAGTCAGCGTGGCACACCATCATCTCCGGGAACTGGAACATGATCTCTCCGGCGACATGCTTCTTGCCGGCGAGAATCCTCGTGTTTCCTTCCCAGAATACAAGCTTCACTGATGATGAAGATGAACTAGGGTTTTGGTAAAAGCAAGGTGTTAACATTGCGTTTCCCATATAGAAGACAGAAGATCAATAAGGAAAGTGAGGGTGTTTTAGATGGACAGAAGTATACAGAGGAAGATGAAGATTCATAGATATAGAGAGAGAAGAAGAGGATAGAGAATAATATGGAAAAAGAACATTTGACTTAGATAAAGTCTAGGTTTGTGTCCCTTATCATAGTGATCGATGTGGACTGGTCAGACTTGCCGGCGTTGAACTTTTTGTCTGCCCTCTCGTGATTTGCAAGGGGTTCTTTTTACGTTAACAAACCTTACTACGACTTGCGTAAATAATGTTAATTCAACTTTAAAATTTAACATAATTAAGTTAAATAATTAATTACTGTTTCCAATAGTCAATATTCACATAAAATATAAAATTCATCGCTGGTTATATTACCCGTGAATTATGAAATTTATGAGATTCACTTAATTGTTAGTATTTTTAATTATACATATTTTATGTAATTTCTTCTTATATTTCGCTTACTTCACATTACAGGCCATCTTAGCTTCTTTCGTATGATTGTATGAATACTTACAAATATGCTGATTATATTGTTTTGTTACGTTAGAACGTTTAATTATTGTTGTTTATTATTACTGTCTACTTTTATCTAGCTATATTATCACATGAATAATGAATTGCTGTTATCGGATTAAATTAAAAAAAAGTCTATTTTTCTCAAACATGGTTAGCGGTTCTAATCTTTTAAATAAAAAAAAATCACTTCTCTAATTACGTCTTGTAATGCTCAAATTTGATCTAGTAATATTAGATATATAATATAATTATATATTTGTGTGTGTTAATAACCGGCCTCTTGGCAAAAATGTGTTACTAACCCCCATATACTTAGCTTAAATATAACTAGTGATGATTTAAATAATTTCCGGTTAACTGTGGGAAAAAACGGGATTAACTTAATTAGTAATTAATTTTATTACAAGTTGAATAGTCATATCGCTGAAGTTTTGTCGTCTGGTTAATTTTAAAGAGAGGCAAATAAAATTCATTTGGCGACATGCGTGCATTACGAACTTGAGTACTGAACCCATTTGACCATCAATAAATAATCTAGGAAAAAAAAAAAAGCCAAAAGAAGTTAAACCTTTTTTCACATTTTTAATTACTATTATACACAACTTTCAAAGGTTCAAATATAATCATCTATGTTTCTTTCTTTTTTTAACATTTCAGTTTATAATAATGAAGATGCTTTCGTAAGAGTGAGTATAACGTAACGCCTGAATTTGGACATAATTGAGGTCAAAAGGTAAAAGAAAATGGTTTTGGACAATTATGGTCTGAAACAATGGTAAATTCTAATTATAATCACTATCTTCAAATTTTAATACAAGACTCAATTAACTAATTTTAGGAGATTTAAAAATTTGAATAAATTACTTTAAAATATTTATATTTAATTTTTTTTAAAATTAATTTTATTGACTTATAAACTGTTATATAATTTAATGACATACATAAGCATTTCAGAGAGATTATGTAGTAAATACTATAATTAAATAATTTATTTAATTTTTAAAATTTTTTCAAGTTGATTAACGCGCTCTTATATAAAGAATTGGTGGTAATATAAAAATATTGAAAGTGAAAAACCGTCTAGCTTCGTATAATGTGCTTGGACAGTGCTTTTGGGATGTATCCACAATGATGATTAATTATGGTGTGGAATTCAACCAAATTTTTCTTCTTCTTTTTTCCTTTGGTATTTAAAAATTAGTCAATGTCATGCAAGTTTGAATATTCATGTTATGTTTAATTTATAAAAAAAGCAATATGTCTATATACAATTATTTTCAATTTAAAAGCAATAAGGTTGTGAAACTCACAAGTTTAAAATAAACTCATGACGTGTATGTAATTGTAAATTCGTAAAAATTTATTTTTATTAATAAATAAGTGTTAAAAGAATATAAGATAAGCAATAATTTAATTTAAATATATTTTAAATATGAATAATTAAAATTAAATTGTCAACATGTATAATTTATCATATTCAACAAAATTTATATAAAATTCATATATAAAGTCATTGAACATGAATAAATTGAATAAAATAACATGAGTTCAATGGCAAGTTGACATAATTTTGTAAAATAAAAATGTGAAATCGGTAAACTTAATAGGTAAACTTATAAGTTTTACTGAATTTATAATTAGTACGAGTTTATGTGCAAATGTGACACGATTTTGTAAAATATGAATATAAAATTGGTAAAATCAGAAAGTTAACTCATGAGTTTGATAACAATAACTATAACTACTATTCTTTTGTCATCAATTTGAAGGGTTTGATGTGATATGATATGGTATTTAAAAGACTAATTATTTATCTAAGGTTTGCAGAGATACCTCTATAAGTTTATATTTATTTTCTTGGACCGAATACGTTTATGATTAAATGATTAGGAAAAGACAATTTTATGACATAATTAATTTGACATTTAAATATTATAAAGCTTAAATATTTAAGCTTATGTAAGCAAGAAATTGTGTTGACATAAAAAATACAACTACCCTACCAAAACAATAAAAAATACAAATTAACTAATCGGCTTGGAATACATAATTTTTTAAGTAACAGTATAAGTTAAAGAAGATTTGAATCAAATCCTCACTAATGCCTTACTCTATTTTTTCGACATGGTAAACTAATAGTTTCATTTTTTTTGGCCTACGAAACTAACAGTTTCATATGATTATGATCAATAAAGTGCAAATGTATCTAGGGATTTTGAAAATAAATTCTCATTAAAAAAAACAAAAAAGTAGGTGGCAACAAAAAAAAAAGGACAACTTCTGTGTTCTTTTTATTATTATTATTATTATTTTGGTTGTTCTTTTGTCTTGGCAAAAACAAATGATTTATCCATCAACCATTTTGCCTACAATCGTTATTTGGATCCAAATGTTATTAGCACCAAGTTGCCCTAGATTATGTTCAAGGTATTAATGCAAAATATTGATTCTAATAATTCTGCAATTGCAAAATTAAATTAATTTTCACAAATGCAGGTGGGGAGGTACCGAAAAAAAAAAGATTGGTTTAGGTCAAAATCATTAAACCAGGTTCAATTACAGGAAATTCCTTAAATTTGGTACCGCTATTAAAAAGACAGTCTTGCTAAATAAATTAAAAAAAGTGCAAGAAAGCCGAACAATAAAAAAATAAAATAATTAACAGTAGAGAGACTATAATTTGTCTCGGGGTAGAGCACTATTTGGATAAATTTAAAAATTTATGATAACTATTGTCAGATTTTAAATGTCAGAATAAATATTACATTATTCAATAAATTACGAGTAAATTAATCAAGATTAAAATAAAATAATATCATCAATACACGAAATTAGCTCTATTTATATGAGCTTGTGTTTTAATATATATAGACAAAAACACATGTTTATCATATTAATCTCACTACGAATTATAAATATTAATCTAATCATCAAAATATAAACTAATCTTGCCCCCTCAAAAAGTATGAACACCCAATTAAAATCATTCACATATAAGCCATCTTTAAGCTGGATTCGTTGACTCCAGTGTAGACTTTGAAAATCTACTAATTAATTAATTGATTGATCGATTATATACATCCCTTTAGGCAAGGGCATTGTATTTGTACTCAACTAATTCATTCAATATTCATAACTATAAAGAACGTGAAAATTAATAGAGAGTAGGTATATATAATTATTAATTCATTGCTTCATTTCAATTTCTAACAACACTATATTGTTGCTTGGTTCTCAGTCTCACAATTAATAATAATCTTAATGTAAAAGTGCGTGTTTTTTTCCCAACAAATTTATTCAAATATTTGTATAGATAAGGCCTATGATTTTCACGTGGATATTAATTTGCTCTTTTTTTAAAAGTATTTAAGCGCTTTTTGAGGACATATATACATGGTAATTATAAAGTCAAATTTAAGGGATAATTTGATTAAACCAGCAATATAAACAATAATATGATAAAAAGGGAAATTCATAGAATAGCAACCTTAATTTAGAGACTAATTATCTTCCTCTAGCCTTCTTAATATCTCATCTTCCTGTCCTTTATTTTCTTCTGTCTTTTAATTATGTACGAAATGTTTATTATTTGTTACTATTGTTTTGATCTTTTTATAAAAAGGAAAACTCATCTGCATTGATATTTACCATTTTATCTTTTTTAAAAAGAGATTCTTTGAAAGAATAAAGGCTAAATTTAAACAACAAATACGCAATTAGTCGATCATTGCCGAAGGAAAAATTAATTGAAATTTATAATATACACTACAAACAATAATCTGTACTTACCATTTACGAAGTATCAAGAAATATGATTTTATTGTTTTAAGTTCTTCCCATTTGAGTAAATCTTGCTACACGTCTCCACCTTAATTTCCATAACATCCAATTTAGTTCTTTCACGTGTTTTTTATTCACAATTTTTTTATTGGACTAATTTTCATTAAAAAATTTAATGTATTATTATCGTTTTTGTTGTAATGTAAACACACTAGCAAAGCATTTTTTTTAAAAAAATACAAATAGACACTTTCCAATATCTCAAACCTTTTAATATTATTCATCATGCATATGTTTTCTTTGCTCTGAGCATTTTGTAAAAGACGGTTAACATAATAACTTGGTCAAATAAAGGAGAAGAAAACATCAAATCAAAAACATAATGCTCCTTACGATGGTTATTCATTACGTTACATATATAACATGAATTTACCTAAACGTAACTACTTTTCTGTCCACAAACTATAAAGCTTATTTTGAAGATTACTTGTAGTTTTAAAACCCTAATTAATAATAATATACGCGTGCCATTGATATATAGAAACAAACGTATATCAATGTATGAACATTACTTCCTGCGGTTTACAATATAAGTTGTGATTTAAAAAAATGACTTGGTGCATAATATAAGTCACTTTGAGGGAAATTATTAATTAATGCTTACTCCTCTGGTCTTATATATAGGGTAGAGAGGAAAGAATTTTTTTTGTCCTATTTATAAGGCACCTCATTAATGTTTTGATGTGAATATACAATTTTATCCTTCATTTATTATTGTGTTCACTTTATTTTCATTTGATATTATGCATATTAAATAAGGGTATAGTTGAAAAATTATTGAGTTTTATGGTAGAGTTACTACAAAAAAAAAGGTATTTTGTAGCGTCGCTAAAAAATGCAAAATTTATAGTGGATTTAATAAAAACCGCTAAAAATGCAAAATTTGTTGCATGGTGAATATTTGTAGTGGTTTTAGTTAAAAATTGCTACAAATACTTGCACCAACTTGGTGCTATGTGGCATGAAGCTGGCACGACATTTGTGGCGGTGATCATTTGTAGCAGTTTTATGTAAAAACCGCTACAAATATTGGCGCCATGTGACGTGAAGCTGGCGTGACATTTGTGGCGGTGATTTTGTAGCGGTTTAAAACAAAAACTGCTACAAAAGTCCAACCGTCATGAAATTTGTAGCGGTTTTACAAAAACCGCTACAAACTGCATGCGAAATACGAGGTGCTTTACATTTTGTAATGTTTTATGTAGCGGTTTTCTGAAGACAACTACAAATTCAATGAACTTCGCAGCCTATAAATACCTCCCGCGTTTTCATTTCAACGTTTCGCCAATTTTTATCTCTCAGAGCGAGTTCGAAGAATTTCTACAGTTCTGAGATGTTGCCCAAATTCATTTACATCTACTTCACTCGGGTTAGTTTTCATATTTCATTTCTTTACTTTATTTTCGTTTTAAATGTATTTA
>JBAGKO010000011.1:16723773-16736776 GCA_037177275.1 Acacia concinna | reverse complement strand
AGTTCTTGAGTTCTTTAATACTCTCTTGAGTGTTCGAGAGTCGGAGAGGCTGACTTAGCTAGTTCGCGAGGGGCGACAAGAGGAGCTAAGTGCCGCACGGGTGCTTGTACGAGACAGGTCCGTGACATCCTGCTCCAAAACACTACAAAACGCTTATAGCAAATAGGTCATAAGTTACTAATATTTTGATTAAAGGTGAAAAAAAAAAAAGACTTATTAGAGATAGAAGATATAACTTTTTTTATAAGCTACTTTTTCTAATTTTTTTTAAGCTACTTATCTTAATAAGTAACTTATTTTCCTCCGCTTTGTCAAAAAGTTACTTTAACAAAGCCACTTTTTTTTGTTTTTTTTAAAAAAACTCTTGCTTCAAAATGCTGTAAAACGCCTATAACAAACAGGCCCTAAGCCAGTGTCATAAAATAAATAAGCCAAATTGTAAATTGGGAAAAACTCAGAAAAAGATTAGGGAAATAGGTAAAAGACGAATTAGAACTACGAAATGTATAAATTCCAGATAAAGCCTTTTGTACTTTTTTTTGTTGTGAAATTACAAAAATGTCACTGAATTTTAACAACACGAGTATTTTAATTCACAATAATAATATCTCAATTAACAATACTAGCACAACAACCACAGTATAACTACATAGTACCTAAATATTTTTGGTGTTGCTAATTGATATACTCTTGTTATGAATTAAGAGCCTCGTATTATTAAAATTTAATGACATTTTTATAATTTCACCCAAAAAAACAAAAGGCTTAATTTAAAATTTTCACATTTCTCCATTTATTACCTTTTTCCCTGGTCTTTTTTTAAGATTTTCTCTTATAAATTCTTGTACAGTTCTGAGCGCGCGTACATACAAACACGTAGAAGATTCGTACACGGGGCAAAAACAACGGGAAAAGCTTCGTATAAGTTATAAAGCTCGTAATTCATTTAGATATCAAATTTTTAATTTAATTAAGACATAATAGGATTATCATTCTGTGACGATTCTAACTACATGTTCGTGCGCCTAAATCACTCGCTTTCTCAGTGATCTACATAGGCTTGGTATTCATTTTTAATACTCTCTTTGTAACTTTCGCTATAATTCTTCCTTCGATTTCGATCCTTCCTCCTCCTCCTCTCTCTCGTTCTCCTTCTTCATTGTCTTCTCTCTCCCTCTCTACCTCGCTCTCTCTCTCTTCTGCAACTGTTAACAGATCACAGTTCCCTAGATTTTCTCATTAATTTCCCGCACTTTCTTAGCTTCTATTTCCTTCTTCGTCACAGTCTGTCAGTGACCTCAGCTCAGTGACATCACTGGAATTTATGAAGTTTCCTCCTCATTTCTCGATCGCCCTTACTTCATCACCCAACACGTTGTTTCCTTGCTCCTAAACAGTCTCCAGGTTTACTTTGGACCACGCTTTGGTTCTTACTGTGCTTGGCGGCGTCAAGTTCTGAAACATTGGTGTGGTACGGTTTTTTGCTTAAGGAAACTGTAATCGAACAAATTTGAAACCCAACGCAAGTGGTTATTAAAGTGGATTTGAGCTGTGGTGATGATTTTGAGGTGTTGGAATGTGGCAATTTGGGGCTTAGTAGGGGCTGGAAGCATATTGGGCGATTCTTGAATGGCATGGTTGGGTTACTATGAGAACGGTTAAGTGCGAGATTGATGTTTCGATTTGAGAAATATTTCTCTGCTGTGGCTTTTGGTTTTTATTGATGTCACGGACTGAGAGAATGGCTTCGGATCTTAGCAGAGCTGGTCCCGTGGAAAGAGACATTGAGCAGGTATCTTCAGAAGCTTACTCTAATTTTTAGCTAGTAATACGATTTATTAAAGTGTAGAACTGAGCGGTGCGGGAGAGAAACTAAGGAAACAGAAAAATAATGGAAACTGCAGTACTGTCAATACTGTCTCTCTGTTGGCTGCAAATAAATGGACAAGGATGATTTGGATATAGTGATTTGCTTTATTAAAACCTTGTTTTCCTCTCTTTTTGGGTACCCCTTATTTATTTATTATCGTCATCTAAAGGTCGATCCTATCTATTGGTACTTGTGACCTTACGAACTTTGATTGGCATGAAAAGTCCTTGTAATCCTTTGCGTTATTTGCAACTTTGTGGTTATTGTCATCCAAAAAATGACTCGGGCATAAATTTGAGGGTATATGAATCAAGGTCTAGAAATAGTAAGTTCTCTTCCACGACCGTTAACATCTTAAATCAGCCAGAATTGTATCAGCTGAAGTCAGGTTAAATTGTCATATTTTCTTCAACAAGGCTGGTGTGAATACTGTACTTGGTCTTCTAAATGCGCGCATCTTGGAGGATACACGGCTCCTAATTTAGGAAATTCATATTTAAGCTTTTTTTTTGTCCCCTTGAAAACATTTCCCGGTAGCCCATTTTTAGAGCAGCTGCTTACTTGCTAATCATGATCAGAGTTCAAACTTTCCACAAAATTAACGAGTCCATGATTGAAACCAGTGTCTTTTAAACTTTGCTTTAAATTTAAACTGTGAATGATGTTTAATTTGTGTTGGATGACAAAATATTTGTCAGAAGAGAAAAGAGAGAATTACAAGAGTCAAGAGCAGAGTATAGGATATTCTCCTACCAGAAATTCAAGAGCATACTAACCAGAGAAATGAGAAACACGTCAAGGAAGAAATGCTACTAAAATTACTGTTAACCTGTCATCACAAAGAAGCTAAGAAGATCACTTTATCCCATTAGAGAGGTAATATAAAATTATTATCCTTTGGATTTCCTGTGTCCCTCTTCAACTAAAGGCATAATATAGCAGCTAACATTTTATGCTTCCAAAAAACCATGTAGTTTTCCCAAGATCTCTACATTTACATTTTGATGTTGTTCCACACTCCCTGAACAGGTCTGTAATTCACTGAAGATCAAAGTCTGCACCGCAAATATCTGCCATTAGGAACTAGATGGTGTATAATAAGTATTAACACGCACTTAGATTTATATCATGACTGCGAAATGTTGCATAATCAGTTAAGGAATAGGCACCTTCTTTAGCAGGCTAAATCTTTCAGTATAATTCTCTTTTTATTAGCCATTTTGTTAAGAGAGCCAATATGCTTTCTCTGTTGTCTTATTATGTTGGATTATGCGGTAAAGTTTGATTTCGATACAAATAATTGTGAATTCGGAGCGTCAACTGAAGTTTGGGCTGGATGTCCTTATGCTTCCCCAGTTCTCTTCTACCCCAGACATTGTTGTTTCTGAACACATTGCCCCCCACCCCCAAAACACAAAAAAAAAAAAAACACACACACACACACACTGTTTTTCCATCAAGTTTGCTGATTTAGGTCCCTTATTTATCTTAACCACAGGCCATTACTGCATTGAAAAAAGGGGCTTGGTTGCTCAAGTATGGAAGAAGGGGGAAGCCCAAGTTTTGCCAGATTCGGCTTTCCAATGTGAGCTTGGTGCTCCTTTTTTTGTAGATATAAATCCTTTCATAACAGCATTTCTGTTTGTTACTTAAATTTACTTGCTGCGATAAAATTAACTAAATGATTTAGCTGTTGCTTTCAGGATGAATCTGCTTTGTTATGGTTCTCAGGGAAAGAGGAGAAGCACCTTAAACTAAGCCAAATTTCTAGGATTATATCTGGACAACGTACCGTAAGTGTTTCAGAATGAGTGATAGAGGAATCATTCTTAACTTTGCTTCTTCTGATTTTGCTGAAGGAAGTCAGGCTTCAATTAAGATACTTAGTTATTTTATTACATGATTATTTGATCTATTTGCTATTTCTGTGATTAATACAATTAGCATTGTCAATCGAACTGTTGTATACTCAAATTTACTTAAAGGATGCATGGATGTGTTTTCTCATTAATTTTCCACCTAAAAGTAAGACGTTTCTTTTCGTATTTTGATCTTCAATGTTTTGCAGTATGTTTGTTTATGGCAACTGTTGGATTAGATTTTTCAATGACAACCCATCTGTAGAGAATAGGCATGTTCGATAATGGTGCATTCCTAACAGATATTGGCATATTGCCATTAATGAATTTGATAATGGAAAAATAAAACTTCTTCTGGCTCAGATGCATGACAGCCATAGTTCCAACATGGCTTGGATATAGCTGGCTCCCAAAAAAAAGGAAAAATGACACCAATGTGAACCTAAGGCTTGTGATCAGTGGGGGAAATAATATTTGGAAATTAGTATTCCATAAGAATTTTTTTATTATGTATATTCAGAAGTAGAATTTTAGAGAAGGTAATTTTTTCCTAAATTAAATATAAATTAAAAGTATAATGAATTGGTGTGAGTATTTTACTATTTATTGATATGACTATTGTTTTACTTATTTATTTTAAATGATTAATTTAATTTTCAATTTTGTTATTTTTTTAAGGAAATCTGCATTCCCTGTCCATGCGCATGAATTTGAAGGAGGCTAAAAGACATATCGAATGATAGGTAGTACAACTGCAAACGGAAGCATTGTGTAAAGTTCAACCAAAGACATAAATACCATTAAAGAAGATAAAACAGTGACTGAGACACTGAAAAAGAACAGGAAAACAAGATAAAAAAAAAGAGGATAATGGAATCTAAAAAAAAACGAGGATAAAGAAAATCACCATGCATTATATACAACATACAAAAATTTTGTGGGAAGCAGGGCAATTTGTCCCCACACCTGTACCCAGTTCAGCTAGTTTATTGAAAATTAACATTGTATACAAAATGCAACAAAGTTGAGGGATCTGCCCCCCACTTATTAGGTCTGCCAGTGAATGGCATGAAAGAAATGCTAGAGAGCAAAAACTCCATTTTGATAGGTTAATAAAAGTCCTTTACCAATGTTCTTTTTTTATACATGGATAGTTTAGACAATATAACTTAACATGTCTGTATTCTTGATTTATATGAATTCTATTGGAAATGATCATTCTATATCTTTCCAGAAGATTAGTTAATGCTGATGTTATGTGCTGTCTTGTTTTTCCATTTTTAATTTTATTTCATTTATGTAAAGTGATTGAACTCTTGTGTTTATGGCGAGCCTGGATGTGGATGTTTATCGTAAATAATATTCATCAGTCCTTCTTGGCTCTTGATATCTGCATTACATTCATTTTAGCTAATAACGATATTGATTTGTATGACTAATACTTTTTTCAGCCAATTTTTCAAAGATATCCACGACCTGAGAAAGAATACCAGTCATTTTCTCTTATCTACAGTGATGGGTCACTGGACTTGGTATGAATTTTTAACATTTGCATCTTTTGGCTTTTGGCATTCATTGTACAGATATCATTGATATGAACAGTGTCAGGGTATTTTGTCTGTACAAGCGTAATATGATGGGGTACTCTGATTCTTTTCTACTAGATTTGCAAAGATAAAGATGAAGCTGAGGTTTGGTTCAGCGGTCTGAAAGCATTAATATCACGTTGCCATCAGCAGAAGTGGAGAACTGAGTCAAGAAGTGATAGTTTTCCATCTGGGGCTAGTAGTCCCAGAACATACACTAGAAGAAGTTCCCCGTTAAATTCTCCATTTGGTAGTAATGAAAGCTTGCAAAAGGTATCATTAAATAATTTGTGCTTCATTTTCTCCTTGTTTCACTTCATTTCAATCAAAAATGCATTGAGAGAATGTTGAATTGCCCTATTCAGGACAGTGGGGATCACCTTCGGCTTCATAGTCCCTTTGAGAGCCCGCCTAAGAATGGTTTGGACAAAGCTTTATCTGATGTGATAATGTATTCTGGTCCTCCAAAGGGTTTCTTCCATCCAGATTCTACTAGTGGTTCTGTCCTCTCAGTGTCATCAGGAGGATCGGATAGTTTACATGGTCACATGAAAGCAATGGGCATGGATGCTTTTAGAGTAAGTCTATCAAGTGCTGTCAGCTCTTCTAGCCAGGGATCTGGTCATGATGATGGTGATGCCTTGGGGGATGTTTTCATTTGGGGGGAAGGCTCTGGTGACAGTGTTTTGGGTGGCGGGGCTCGTCATCTTGGTGGAAAAATGGATTCTTTACTTCCCAAAGCCTTGGAATCTGCAGTAGTACTTGATGTACAGAATATAGCTTGTGGGGGACAACATGCTGCCTTGGTTACCAAGCAAGGAGAAATTTTCTCATGGGGGGAGGAATTAGGAGGCAGGCTTGGGCATGGGGTTGACTCTGATGTTCTTCATCCAAAACTTGTAGAATCTCTGAGCAATACCAATATTGAGCTTGTAGCTTGCGGGGAGTACCATACATGTGCTGTGACTCTTTCTGGTGATCTTTATACATGGGGTGATGGTACCTACAATTATGGTCTTCTGGGGCATGGAAATCAAGTGAGCCACTGGGTCCCCAAAAAAGTAAATGGGCCTTTGGAGGGCATACATGTTTCATCTATCTCTTGTGGTCCATGGCACACTGCAGTTGTTACCTCTGCTGGGCAATTATACACATTTGGTGATGGTACCTTTGGTGTTCTGGGTCATGGGGACAGAAAAAGTGTTATGATACCAAGAGAAGTAGAGTCCCTTAAGGGTCTTCGTACTGTGCGAACTGCTTGTGGTGTCTGGCATTCTGCTGCAGTTGTAGAAGTCATGGTTGGAAATTCAAGTTCCAGCAACTGCTCTTCAGGGAAGCTCTTTACTTGGGGTGATGGAGACAAAGGTCGACTTGGGCATGGTGACAAGGAAGCAAAACTTGTTCCTACTTGTGTTGCAGCTCTTGTTGAACCTAATTTTTGTCAAGTTGTGTGTGGACACAGTCTTACTGTTGCACTCACTACCTCAGGCCATGTCTATACAATGGGCAGTCCCGTCTATGGCCAACTAGGAAATATTCATACTGATGGCAAGTTACCGAAACGTGTTGAAGGAAAGCTCTCAAAGAGTTTTGTCGAAGAAATAGCTTGTGGTGCATATCATGTTGCAGTTTTAACTTCAAGGACGGAAGTTTACACTTGGGGCAAGGGTGCAAATGGCCGTTTAGGCCATGGGGATATAGAGGATAGAAATGCTCCAACATTGGTGGAAGCTCTGAAAGACAAACAGGTCAAAAGTATTGCTTGCGGTACCAATTTCACTGCTGCTATCTGTCTTCATAAGTGGGCCTCTGGTGTTGACCAATCCATGTGTTCTGGCTGTCGTCTACCTTTTAATTTCAAAAGAAAACGTCACAATTGTTATAATTGTGGACTTGTTTTTTGTCATTCTTGCAGCAGTAAGAAGTCTCTTAAGGCTTCAATGGCACCAAATCCCAACAAACCTTATCGGGTCTGTGATAATTGTTATAATAAACTAAGGAAAATTATTGAAACTAATTCTTCATCTCATTCTTCTATGAGCAGAAGAGGAAGTATCAATCAGGGGCCACTTGAGTTTAATGATAATGATGATAAATTTGAGTCAAGATCTCGTAATCAGCTTGCCAGGTTTTCTTCAACGCAATCCTTCAAGCAAGTGGAAAGCAAGTCTTCAAAGAAAACCAAGAAATTTGAATTCAATAGTAGCCGCGTCTCACCCATTCCAAATGGAGGTTCCCAGGGGGGGGCATCGAATATTTCTAAATCTGTCAATCCTATTTTTGGATCATCAAAAAAGTTTTTCTCAGCCTCTGTTCCAGGATCTAGAATTGTTTCTCGAGCAACATCCCCAATATCCAGACATCATAGTCCACCTCGTTCAACGACTCCAACCCCAACACTTGGTGGACTCACCTCCCCAAGGATTGGTGTGGATGATGTTAAGAAGACAAACGATAGCCTTAACCAAGAGATTGTTAAATTAAGAGCTCAGGTATCTTGCCTTGCCCATTCACTGATGGCATTCCCTTGTTTAGAAGATATTTTAACTGACAATGTGTCCCAATTAAATCCCTCTTTTTATTTAGCCTCTTCATATATCTTTTATATATTGTTTTTTTCCCCAGTGAATCTGAGGTAGGTATCAGGTATTGTGCAAACAAAGGCAAGAATGAAGTTGCATGCTTTGATCTACAATTATGCTTGAATTGAGACACTTGGAAGCAAGATGCATATTTATTGCGAAACAACTGATAAAGCATAAGCATTGTAGTCAGATGCTTTTTTGTGATGCTTCTACTATAGTTTTGCTCTCCTTGGCCATGAAGGGCTTTTTTTCTGTCTCCATCATTTTTTTAAATAACCACTTGAACGTCTAATTGTCTGTCTATTGGTAGTGACTTGTCACTTTTTTCTTTCAGGTAGAAAATATGACTCGCAAAACTCAACTTCAAGAAGTTGAGTTGGAAAGAGCAACTAAACAGTTAAAGGAAGCAATAGCATATGCTGGTGAAGAAACTGCCAAATGCAAGGCAGCAAAGGAAGTGATCAAGTCGCTGACAAACCAGGTATCATGGATAATACAATGTGAAGTAGTAGTGTGGCATGATAAGAAATTTGTAGGTAGAATGGATAATAAAAACGTTCCATAACTCATAAGCATGTTTCTAATCATAATCAAGCCTTTCAAACTTAGCCTTTCTCCTTCAGGTTTTGACCATCACCAACATTTTCTCTGTTTTTTATTTGTACTGATCAGCTGAAGGAAATGGCTGAGAAGCTTCCTGCTGCAGCATCTAGGAACGTGAAATTTCCTTCTGTTGCTTCCTTTGAATCAAATCCTTGTTCTAATGAAGACATCAATTCTTCTATTGATGGATTAAACATTCAAACTGCTAGCCTAGAACCAGACTTAGCGGCATTGAACAACCCATCACTTTCAAACGGATCGAGTACTATCAGTAATCGAAGTGCAGGTCACAACAAACAGAGCCAGTCAGATGCAACAACGATTAGAAACGGGAGCAGAACAAAGGAAGGTGAGACTCGTGGTGAGGTTGGATGGGTTGAGCAATATGAGCCTGGAGTTTATATTACATTTACCTCCCTTGGAGGTGTGGTAGATCTTAAGAGAGTTCGTTTCAGGTATGGAATGCATTATAATTACTCTTCCTTTCAAATTGCGAAGTTTTGTATCATAAATCATAAATATATCAATAAAAGAGGTAAAATCTAACTAAAACCCTCCTCTACAGTAACACTTCCTTTTCTGTTGTGTCTTGTCATTAAAATCTAACCATATCTCTGTTGGAAACAACAATATATTTTTTTTTTCAATTCTTTTTCTTGTTTATAAAATGGCTGTGTGTGCCTGCAGGCTACAGCAGAGGTCAGGGCACTGTGCATGAAAAAAAATTACTAAACAAATTTTAAAAAACTAGCTAATCATTGGTGGGTGCTTGGCTAATTTTAGTAGCAAAAAGCAATTACAGTTTTAGTTTTGTTGAATGCTTGTTCTTGCATAGACGAAAGAATTACACTGTACTGTGCATGGAAAAACATGGTGAATTACCTCACTTGGAAATTGGAATGGTGAAGCTAAGCTTCAGGAGTGGGAGAACCTGGAAAAATAGAAATAGATGTCTTACTATTAAGATCATGTGTACCATTTGTGTTTTGGTACTTCCTTGTTTATGTCAAGTTAGTACCCTAGGAATATTCTTGATCTCTTGTAATATCACGTTTTCCCCCCTTCGTTCTTTAAATAGCCATCTTCTAAATTCATACCAGCAATTTAGATTATGATAGATATACTGAGTTTTGTGTCATGATTGGTGAATGCAGTCGAAAGCGGTTTAGTGAGAAGCAAGCAGAACAATGGTGGGCTGAGAATCGGGCAAGAGTATATGAGAAGTACAATGTTCGTGTGACTGACAAGTCAGCCATTGACGAAACAATCTGTAAATGAGTTTCTTCTTTTTCTGCATTATTTTGGTTGTACTTGCAGCAAGATGATGCTGATTCATTTTACATTTTCCTTCCATATGATATTAAAGAGATTTGAGGGACAGGTAGCTAGATTTGGCTTGTTAGGTGAGAGAATAGGGATTTGAATGTGCTTTTGTGATTATATTTTTCTTCTTAGTGTGATTTCACTTTCCATTTTTCCCTTATAATTATATATACGTACACCTTTGTGTTGGGAATTGATGTGAGAAGTGTAAATTTTATGTAGGTTTGTTGGCTAGCAACACTGTAAATTTTTCTGTACATGCTACCTAACGTCATGCTCAAGAGATAATTAAGGCAGATTCTACAAAACTCAAAAAAAAAAAAAAAGTGAAAATGAGGGTTGTGTGACTTTAAAACGAATGTTTTTCTTAAATTTGATTGGTTATTGAATGACAAAAGTACTAATTTAAAATTCATTATCCTGCATAAGGCCATTTTTTGCCCACATGTTTGATTATGATATAACTTTTGAATTAATCGAAATTAATCAGGGTTTTAATTATGTAAAAATGAAAACATTATTGGTTTTTGTTAATTTCTAATTAATTATATAAGAGATTTTTAAAGAATTTTATATTTGGATAAGGGCTATTTGTTAAATTGTTTAGTTTTGGATAATTGTTGTATTCATGCTTCTAAAAATTGTATACTTAGATAAAGGCTGCTGTAGCATATGAAGTTAGATAAAGGCTACTGTAGCATATGAAGTTGGTAAGCATAACCTATCAAGACAAATAGTTGAAGCAAGTCTTCAAGATCTGCTTCTTCCCCCTTGATTGTTTTTCCATTTTTTGATTACAATTCTTTGTTCATGGTTGAGATAAAAGTGTGAAAAACATGAAAAGGAAACTAGACTTAATTAAGGAAAGAGCTTGTGTGAAAAGTAAGATAGCTTGGTTGGATAAAGATGAAGAGTATTTAAATATTTGGATGGAATAGAGACAAATTAAAAAGAAAAGAAAAAGGAGAGAAGATAGGACTTAGATTCATACTTAGAGAAATCATAATTGCTGTGAATAAAAATATTACTTCCACTAGTCCTAATTATACATTGAATTAGGTTTCCATAAAATGTATATATATAAACAAACAATAAATATGAACCAACTGAATATAACAAAGTATTTGATTAAATTAAATACTACTAACAATAATTTTTTATTAAAAATATTTTTTTTTTGTTGGTGGCAAGAGTAGAATACTACTGACAATAAAGCTTTGGTTGAATGTAGAGAGTTTTTTTTTTTTTTTGATAAATGGCAAATGTGTCACTTGAAAGATATAACCCGGAAATAGGTTCCAGTCAATATAAAAAGAGACAGGAACAAGACGTAAAGTGGGAGAGTTTGTTGCATCGGTGTTGCCATGTAACTCTATATACAGGCAAATGATTTGGACCAATAAACATGCAGCTATGCCCTTTACAAGGATATATTGATGATTGATGATTGATGTATTGATGCTGATGATCTATGGATGATTGATTAATGGTAGGAAGATTGATGCTAACTGACCCAAAAATCAACAACACATTATCCATTAGATCAATTGCACTATTGAAATTTTTTATGATATAAATTAGTTGAAAATTCTTTTATATACACATATATGCATTGAAATAAACCAATGATATGAGATTTTTTTTCTGAAAGTTAATATTGTGATGCATTGCGTTTAGATATTCTAAGTATCTTTTGAAAGTTCAGTTAGTTTTGTTTAGATTTATTTCTGTTTTTTTTATTTTGGTGTGCGTTATGTTCTCACTTGAGTTCTCTCCCTCTCTCTCACACACACAGATGTAACATTTTATATTCATCACAGCAATATGAAACATGAAAGAGAGAACATAAACACACAAATTATTGGACCTAACAAGTTAATATTCTAAATATAGGCAGAAACTAAAAAGCTATTAGTATGTGAGAGTATAACAATTTCTTTCCCAAAAGTAAATAAATTTATAAATTGATACCAAACAATCTCTTTCCCAAAAAAAAAAAAAACAAAGACAGAGAAAAGAAGGTCTTGTTATATATACTTTTAATAAACTTAGGGCATCCACTGCTGGTAGCAGTAACTAATTCTTTCGTTGTGGGGGCCTTCACTTGAGGGCAAACAATTGGCTAGAGGGCAGGCTCCATTCCCAACCAAGGATTGAACCCTCAATGCCATCATACAAACTCAAAGTCAACACCTAACAAATTTCATTTAAATATAGTTTAATACATGTAACCTTGCCACCTCCTATAGGCCCTATTAAGGGTCCGTTTAGATGAATGGAAGGAGAGATGACATTTTTTTTAAGTGACTTATTAAAAGTGACTTAAAGAAAAAAGTAACTTACTAAAAGTGACTTGTATTTAAATTGGAAGTAACAGGAATGACTTATTTTAATAAATTAAAAAAAAAGCTTTAAAAAATGAGTAGCTTTTTGTAATAAACTACTAATAATTTTAAACCTTTCTCAAACAGATATTTTGCTCACTTTAACTTATTTTTTTTAAAGCCCCGCTGCTTAACACTTCCAAAAGCTATTTGGCAAACACAGTAAATGCTTCCATTGGTTTCTTCTAACAAACAAGCAAGAAGCTTCAGGAAAGAGAGCCTAATATACAATTCCCTCACCTATGTTAACTGTAAACAGACAAGTTTCAGAGCTAAAAGCTGTCAGGTTCTTCAGAATCGTTATTAAGTCTTGAAAACATATAAGAACAAGACAAGTAGTAAGCTAAAGCAAGTCAAATTTAGGCTCTTAAGCATCAACTTCTTCCTTCAGAACAAACTCAAATGCTTCATCGTCCCATGAAATAGGAGAAGATGGTGCAGAGTCCCACAGTAATGGTGGTGGAGATGGAGGACAGCTCCTCTGAATTGATGAGTCCAACCAATAAGAAAACTTGGACATTGGCAGTTCCTCTGGTTCTGGGTAGCAACGAGGGGATTGAGGGACCTAAACAAAGCCACCAAAAAGCTGTTAAAGAGTAAATGTTGCAATAAAGGGTTAAAAAAACAGCAAAAAGTATATTAATTTCACTGTGACATGAATATATTTTTGGGAAAATGGCACCTAGGTCGTAAAGACCAAAAATAATTATTAAAAAGTCCCAAAGTTTCAAGAGAAAATTAACTTAACAGATGGAATTGATAACTTAGTAGCCCCAATTAACAACTTTGACAA
>JBAGKO010000011.1:16705899-16719229 GCA_037177275.1 Acacia concinna | reverse complement strand
GGAGAGATATCAACACTAGTTAATAGACCTATAAGTTATGGTAATGCTAAAAGAGAGAGCATGAGGAGAACATTCATGAAACAATTGGAAGAGACAGAAAAATGTCGTGATGTTATTCACATGGGACCACAAGCATTTATTCAATTATGTGCTAAAATTCAAAACACAGGAAGAGTAAAAGATTCTAGAAGTGTTACAGCTGAGGAGCAGGTGGCAAAATTTCTTCACACATTAGCACATAATGTAAGAAATAGAACGATGGAGTTTTACTTCAATCGATCTGGGGAAATATTAGTCATCATTTTCATAATGTATTAAGAGCTATTGTTTCTCTTGAGGCTAAATTTCTTGTGCAACCTTCTGGCTTAGAAGTTCTTGAAGAAATCCTTAATAACGAAAGATTTTACCTATGTTTTAAGGTATGCTTTTATCTTTGGGCTTGTTTTTGGAATTTTATAGTGTGTATATTACGTGTAACCAAATTTTATAATAGGATTGTATTGGAGCAATAGATGGGACTCATGTGAGGGCAAAAGTACCTAAAGGAGAAGCTGCTCGATTTCGAGGACGTAAAGATTATCCTACTCAAAATGTTTTTGTTGTATGTTCGTTTGATATGAAATTCACTTATGTCTTGACTAGTTGGGAAGGAACAACCTCAAATTCAAGAATTCTTAAAAATGCTTTGTCAAGAGAAGATAAGCTTGTAATTCCCTAAGGTTAGTAAGAAACTATGAGGGTTTTTTTTAAAAAAATTATTTATGAGTTTTTATTTGGGCTAATGGAATAATTTAAATTGTTTAGGGAAATTCTATCTTGGAGATGCCGGCTTCCCACTCAAACGTGGTTTAATAACACCTTATAGAGGAGTCCGTTACCATTTAAAGGAATATTCCACAAGATCACCACAAAATGCAAGAGAAATATTTAATCATCGACATGCTTCATTGCGCAATGTCATCGAAAGAACATTTGGTGTTTTGAAAAAAAGATTTCCTATCATTGGTAGTGGCACTGAGCCGCATTTTTCATTTGAGACAATGGTTGACATTGTGATAGCTTGTTGCATATTACATAACTTCTTGATGGGTGTTGATCCTGATGAAACCCTTATATCAGATGTTGATCATGAATTATCACACAATCCCAATATAGATGATCAATTTACATACGGTCAAGAGGAAGATTACAGACAAGGATCAATTTTAAGAGATAACATAGCAGCTCATATGTGGAATGACTACTCAACTCATGTGTCGCATGGATTGTGATTTGAACTATTTATTCAAGTTGTATGAATATGGAATTAATATTTGCTTGTATTGCTTGAACACATGTTTCCTCGTATTTCCTTACATTATTTATGTTGAGTGATTTATGCATTTGGGTAGTTCTTGTATTCATTATGTCTTTTTTTAGTTCACAATCATTTTGTTTAAAATTGATCATGTAGATTGCACAATGACACAAAAAAAGGAATCAACAAAGGATAATTTGCGTTGGTCTCCTGAAATGGATGAATGTTTTATTCATGCCTCATTGGAAGAGATGATGAAAGGAAATCGTCCCGATGGTACATTTACTACATTTGCATATGACAATATGGTGCAGACTCTTAACAACACATTTGGTTCTCACATCACAAAGCAGCATTTGAAGAATAGGAAGAAGACTTTATCACAACGATTTGCAGAGCTTTATGATTTGTTTAATGGATTGAGTGGATTCTCATGGAGCCCTCACACAAAATTGTTTAAAGTTGATAATCAAGTGTGAAATGATTTGATTGAGGTGAGTACATTGTAGAATAGCTATATCTATGTATATGAGCTGAGATTTATATTGCTTCTTCTATCTTTTCAGAAAAAGCCAAATGCAAGAAAGTGGAAGAATACACCTGTGTTACATTATAATAAGCTATATGAGTTATTTAGTGCAGACAGAGCAACAGGAAAATACTCCAAAAGTGCCAAGGAAAGGGTTTCACAATTTAATCAAGAGGACATTCAAGTAAATGATTTTGCTGCAGATCAAACTAATGTTGAAACTGAATATAATGTTCAAGATGAGTCACCAAACTCACAAGTTAATTTAGAGTGTAGCCCAACAAATGGGGTGTCAGTGGGAACTACATCAACTAGGGGACAAAAGCGTAAGGCATCAATGGTTGAATCCATTGATGAAAGGTGTGAAAAAATGGCAATAGGAATAAATGATCTAGTTGATGTCATGCGGGATGGCAATGTTGTTGTTGAGAGGCAAGTCCAAGTTTCAAAGAGGCAAGTTCAAGTTTCAGAGAAGCAAGCTCAAATTGCTGAGAAAGGTCTAGCAATACTTGAAAGTAGGCCTCATCATTATAGTGAAGGGGAAGTGTGGGCTACAATTGAGGAAATTGGAATACCTGAAGAGTATAAAATGCAATGTTACGAGTTTTTGTGTGATAAAGAAAGGCACAAGCATAAATTTTTTGGGGTTCCACCTCATTTGCGATTGCCGTTACTGTTCAACTAGATGTCAAATACTAAAATTCAATGAACTTATATTGTGGTGGACTAGTTTTATTTGTACATATTTTCTGATGTCGTAATATGTTAACCTTTTGTTTGTTTAGAAAACAAGTACATTTTGCCATAATGTTTTAAATAGACATGTTGGCCATTTTTAATTTTATCGAAAGAAAACAATTTTTTTAGTAATTGGGAAGGAAGACAATTTGTCTTGATGCTTATGATGTAAATGACTTGTTCATCCTTTTCACTTTTTTTTTTTTTTAAGAAAACCCATGGTGCTATGATATCAAACAACTATGTTGTTTGAGATTTCATAGTATAAGTAATATGATTAATTTTAATAGTAATGTTAGCGGCGTTTTCATCATATCAATTTCTTATGTTATTTCACCATTTTTTTATATTGTATAAGGTATACTTCATTTATTTCCTTTTATTGTTTTTATTTTTTAAAAAATAATATTTTTTGTCTTAAAAATAATTCATAATTTGAATTGTTTGATATTTTATTGTAACATACTACAATAAGAGCACTTTAGTCATTTTGACAGTTACTCATTTTCTTTTCTCTCAGTTTTCTCTTGTTCATCCAAACACGATGAGTAATAACATTTTCTCTACAGTTTTCTCTTCTCTCCATTTTCCTTCCTCCCAACTTTTCTTCCCATCCAAATGGGGGGTTAAAGTATCTCCCATTTTTTCAAAAGCTACGGGGGCGCTGCCCCCTACAACCCCGCAAGGTGCGCTGCCCTTTAACTTTACCCGCTAACTAGTTAACGGGACTGTCGTAGCTAATTCTACGTAGCGCGTTACAATATTTAAGCCTAATAATTTACATAAAATAATGATTTATCAGCCTGTCGCTTGGGTGTTTAGTAATAACATCTAAATTATAATATTTTAATATGCTCGGTTCAATGGCCAGTTCAACCACCGGTCCAACCCGGTTGAACCCTTTAACCTTAAATCCATACCGTGACCGGTTCTTTAGCCGGTCGGGTTTTTTATACCTTGGTTGTTTGTGATTTTCATATTATTATTTTTCTCAAAATAAATAAATACATTAATTAATATTTCATAAATAATAAAAATATTAATTTTGTGAATTTTATTAACATACTAATTATCATTTAAGAGATGTCAACTCATCAACTGAATTATTGTGTTTTAATTAATCAAACTGATACCAAATCAAATTGATACAAAAATTTCTCAACAAGCTTATTAACTTCTTTAAAAAAATTTCGTCAGGTAAAAACCTGTAATGACGCCACTCCCATACCCTTAACTCCTCCCTCAATTCGCTGTACCAAAAAAATAAAAAAACTCTTCCCTCCGTTCTCCGTTCTCCAAGACTCCAATCTGTCTACACTGCAGTTCCATAATCGGCACTCACATCTCATCTGAAACCTAACCCTCTCGGCGGCCGTCACATCTCCCCTCTCCGTCCTCTCTCCATCGTCACTCCCTCTTCTATCTATCCTCACTCCATTGGCCGTCGCTGGCCGCAGCTCTCCCTCCGAGTCATCATCTCTTTGCGTCGGCCATCCTTTCTCCGACTGACTGAGTCGCGACCTGATCCCTCTCTTCCTCGGCGGGGGAGCGGCAGTAGATCTCCAGCTCAGGTAATTATTTGCTTCTTGTTTCGTTTGCTTCTTCTGGGTATTTTTTCTGCAGGTTCGATTTGCTTTATGGTTATGCCATTTCCTTCTCTTCTTGCTCGGCTTGTTATTTTCTGCTAGTTATTTCTTCTTCCCTCGATCCTCCATTCTTTTCCTTCGCTTCAAATTCTGTGTTCGGGCTTATATGTTCTTTTACGCTTTCCAAAATCTAGAGTTTTTCTGTGAGTATGTGTGTGTTGGAGTTCATTTCTGAAGACATTGCTCTCTGAATTATTTTACTTATGCTTGCGCGGTTGCAATTCATGTCTTTTATCTGTGTAGAACAGGGTATTGGTTACTCTTATGTGTATTATTTGTGTGGAACAGGGGTTTTTATTAATTATTGTATTAAGTCCCGACATTGGAATTGGAATCCTTGTATTTTATATACTAAATGTTAAGCTCTAATTTGTTCAATCTGGTTTTTGATATTTTTGATGCAATTGGAATCTAGATAGTTGGTTTTCATATGCTACTCTTTTCACCTAAACTAAAACTACATTACAATTTACATTTTATGTTTTGTTGTGCGATGTTGGATTTATTGCGTATCAGAAAATTCTCAAGGAATTTGTAATGCACAATCTGGTAAATGACTTAGCTTGAGTTGTGTCTGTCTATTTAGAAGTTTTAGTTTAAATTTGTCATTCTTCAGTGGCTTGTTGGAGTTGCCTGAATCAATTGGTTCTGTAGATTTTTCCTTTGGCCTTGTCATGGTTACCCAACGATGAGTTTGAATGAATATTGATATATTGTAAGAAGCTTTTGTATTCTTTCCACGCTGTTCATTATGGTGTTTAATTAGTTGATGATAAAAATTAAAGATATTTTGAGTTAATTTAACTTGATCTATTTTTGAAACCACAGGATACAGGAAGTGATCGGCACTCAAAACAGTCTTCCTCTAGTCTGTTTCGTTTTCTATTTTTCCATTCAATTGTCTTGGAAGATTCTCGAAGCTGAATTAAAATAGCATGGCAAGGAAGCATGGATATGATTCAGAGGATGAAACTGACAGGAAATCAGGAAGAGACAGAGATACAGATCGTAGGAAGCGCAGATATGATTCAGATGATGAAACTGATAAGAAATCAGGAAGGGATAGAGATACGGACCATAGGAAGCGCAGATACGATTCAGAGGATGAAACTGACAGGAAATCAGGAAGGGATAGAGATAGGGAGAACAGAATTACTAGGGATGGTGACAGTGAGAAGCACCATAGGAAGCAGATATATGATTCAGAGGATGAAATCGACAGGAAATCAAGAAGAGATAAAGACAGGGAGAACAGAAGTGTTAGAGATGGTGACAGTGAGAGGTACAGTAGGAAGCAAAGATATGATTCAGAGGATGAAACTGATAGGAAATCAAGAAGAGATAGAGATAGGGAGAATAGAGTTTCTAGGGATGGCGACAGTGAGAAGTACCGTAGGGATAAGTATGAGAGAAAGGGACAAGAAGATAATAGGATGAAAGAAGATGGAAATGGAAGGTTAGATGAGGATTCAAATCCTCAAAGACAATCAACTACGCTGGAAGGAAACCCGAATGGTGACAAATTTAATTTGGGCAAAAGTGGAGGAGTTTACATCCCTCCTTTTAAGCTAGCTCGCATGATGAAAGAAGTTCAAGATAAAAGCAGTGTTGAGTACCAGAGGTTAACATGGGATGCTCTTAGAAAGAGTATTAATGGACTTGTGAACAAGGTTAATGCTACTAATATAAAAAATATAATTCCAGAGCTATTTTCAGAGAATTTAATAAGAGGAAGAGGCTTGTTCTGCCGTTCATGTATGAAGTCTCAAATGGCTTCTCCAGGTTTTACAGATGTTTTTGCTGCGTTGGTTGCTGTTGTGAACACTAAATTTCCTGAGGTGGGGGATCTCTTACTGAAAAGAATTGTCCTGCAGCTTAAGAGAGCTTATAAGCGAAATGACAAGGTATGTTGTCACAATTTTCTTTTGCTAATTTATTGTCTGTTATTGGCTTCCTACAAGATCAAAATATTTAACTTGATTTTGTCTTATATGTTTGTTTATGTATCTATCATTTCAGCATCAATTACTAGCTGCAGTCAAGTTCATTGCTCATCTTGTAAACCAACAAGTTGCACATGAAATCGTTGCTTTAGAGTTGCTAACAGTTTTATTAGAGAAGCCTACTGATGACAGCGTTGAAGTGGCTGTTGGCTTTGTCAAAGAATGTGGGTCGAAAATGCAAGATGTTTCACCTAGAGGCCTTCATGGTGAGTATTTACTTGAAATGCTAAAGTTGATTTTTTTGATAACTTTAGCTTTTGCTATATGTGCCCAGTTTCTTGAACCGTCTTCATTTATATCAATCCTTTTTTCTGCTTCACTGTTCTTCCTCATAAACACGTGCCTTTTGTGTTTCATTTTTCTGTTCCTGTTTCGTGCTTCACGGTATTAATTATTTTTATCAAAGCATGGTACAATTATACTGATGACATTGGGATTAACTCTCCTCTTAAGAAGCCAAGGTTTGATGATCTAGGCTTGTGTGCTCGCTGTTTGATGGTGAAGGAATTAAAATTTGAAATATGCATCTTTTTAAGCGATTTAACAATGAAAGCTTATATTAGATTTCAACTAAATATTACAAGCTTTGTTGAGCTTTTAGTGATACTTGATTTGGAAGACTAACCTGTGTAAAACAGCCTATGCGTAGGCACCATTGGAAGGTTTCATTAGAAAATATTGAAATGATGTAACATCATTGCCCATATTTATTTTATTTGGGAAATAGTAAATCTTTTTTGTTTTTGTTCAACAAATTTAATAAATGTTATTTGACATTTTGAATGGGTGAAAACTAATTTTCTTATGCATGGATTGTGCCTGCTTTTGCTTTTATATCTTCTGCGTGTTTGTGTTATGCATCTAGTCATGCTTTGTAGACATATGTACATTGAAAGCGTACACAATTGTACAACTTTATACCAACTTCTGTGTTAGATACTTATATGAGCCTCTATTGTTTTTGTGCTTTTACAGGTATCTTTGAGCGATTTCGTGGTATTCTTCATGAAGGAGAAATTGACAAACGTGTTCAGTTCTTGATTGAAGGCCTATTTGCAATTCGAAAGGCCCAATTTCAGGTATGTGTATATGTATTATATCATATTTTCAATAGATGTTAGCAAAGTAGGACAATGTGCCAACTAATTTGCTTGACAATTTTAGAGATGACATGTCTGATGTTTGTGTTACAGGGCTATCCAGCTGTCCGTCCTGAATTAGACCTTGTGGAGGAGGAAGACCAGTTAACGCATGAAGTTTCCTTAGACGAGGAGATAGATCCAGAGACTTCCCTTGGTACTATTTGAGTTTTATAATTGATTTTTACATCTTGTCTGTTCCAACCATTGTCATATGCGATTGCTCATATCTCTCACCTTTTATCCATTAGATGTATTCAAGCCGGATCCAAATTTTCTGGAGACTGAAAAGCGTTACGAAGAGCTGAAGAAAACAATACTGGGTGACGAATCTGAGGATGAAGATGGCTCTAATGCAGAGTCAGATGATGATGATGAAGATGATGATGATGATGAAGATGATGATGAAGAAGATGAGGAAGAGATGAAAATAAGAGATGAGACGGAGACAAATCTTATCAACCTTCGAAGAACAATTTACTTAACAATTATGTCTAGTGTAGATTTTGAGGAAGCTGGCCATAAACTTTTGAAAATCAAGCTAGAGCCGGGTCAGGAGGTAGATTTGGAAATCAAACTTTAACCCTAAATTTTTTTTTTTAAGTAGGCTCAATTATCACTTCCAGCAACAAAAATATGTATCTTGTTTTAAAAATAGCTTGTTCTATCTGATAAAGTTACTAATTTATCTTATTGGATTTTGGCAGATGGAACTGTGTGTTATGCTTTTGGAATGTTGCAGCCAAGAGAGAACTTACCTTCGGTACTATGGTCTTCTGGGGCAGCGATTCTGCATGATCAACAAAGTCTACCAAGAAAACTTTGACAAATGTTTCGTCCAACAATATTCAATGATCCACCGGCTCGAAACAAATAAACTGCGAAATGTGGCGAAGTTTTTTGCCCACTTGCTTGGGACTGACGCATTACCGTGGCATGTTTTGTCATACATACGGTTGACTGAGGAGGACACCACTTCTTCTTCCCGTATATTCATTAAGATTCTCTTCCAGGTATGTGGATGCAAACTTAAATATATCGTAATGGAAACTTGTCTATTTGTAGTATGATGATTTTGGTTATATGTTGTACCGTGGAACTTGTCTGTTTGGCAGTATAATGATTTTATTTCACCTTGTTTTTGCTTCTGCAGGAATTGTCTGAACATCTTGGCATCCGGCTTCTAAATGAGAGGCTTAATGATTCTACAATGCAGGACTCCTTTGAATCCATATTTCCTAGAGATAATCCAAAGAACACAAGATTTGCCATTAACTTCTTCACCTCCATTGGGCTTGGTGGCCTTACTGAGAACCTTCGAGAGTACCTGAAGAATATGCCACGACTTATCATGCAACAACAGAAGCCGGTCTCTGTTTCAGAATCTGATGATGAGTCAGGGAGTTCTGACTCCTCAGATTCCCGATCCGGTAGGTCTGAGTCGGAGTCTGAGTCGGAGTCATCCAGTTCTGATGAGAGTGACAAGAAGCGAAGAAAGAGGAGAAGGAGGTGAAGTGGTGTTATGTAGCCCCAAGGTTATTACATGCTTAGGGTTTATTGTAGATATTTAATGCTAAATATTGTGTCCCCTAATGTACCTAACTAATTTTGTTTTCCTTGTGCTTTATGAAATTTCAATTGAATGATATGCTTCCCAGACCCCAAGTATAGTGAATTTTTGTTTAAGGTTCGTGGAGCTCTTGAATTATATGTAATTTGAGGCAAGTTTTGTTTTAGACTTGTGTTATTTTTCTTCTTTTGAATTTTTCATTGGCTCCTTCAAATGGATTATATTATTGTGAGGACAAGAAAAAGCAGCGTGTGCACACCTCATAGGACTAAATGGGATGATGGGGGGAAAAAGAGTACTGTATAACCTATATGGATGGATAAATTAATTTAGAGTGAAAATACTGTAATCACCTCTCAGTTTTATATTAATTACACAAACATTCTATCTTTTAAAAATGATATAAACATTTTGTAAAATTAAAAATTATATGTTGCACAAGCGTCCTTATATTAATTGACTTTTATAAGAAAAGCAATCAGGACGCAATTTAGTGTGGTAATGGTACCACATTTTACACACACACACGTATATTTTCTACATCACTTTATCCCATGATTCATGTAAACCAGACGGGCCCTTATGTTGAAATCAAATCAACGAAAACTTTTTATTCAATAAAAAGAAATGTACAATATTGAAGAACAGCTTATTTTCTCCATTTGCATCTCCAGGTAATTCGGTCCCATCCTCCCAGAAACTTTTTTTTTTTTTCAGAATTTCTGAGAATCTTATCTCCACCATTAAATTTATGAAAATGTATTGTTCAGATTTTATATTTTATAAAATTCTTATTTTAAACATAAATAAATTTTAAATTGTAAAAATCTGTTTTACAGTATTCAAAACTACAATACAAACAAACCGTATAAAAATAAATTAGATACTATAATAAAAATGTTATAAACTATGAAATCTAACCCATTCATTTTTGCATTTGAGGGTGGAGATGAGATTTTTAGAGATTCTTAGGGAAAACACTTGTGAGGAGATTTGCTTCCTATATAATTCTGGTATGTTGAGACAATTCTTGAAAGTTGAAACAATTCCGTGGGTAATATAACTTATTTATCACCATTATTCATTAATTTATTAGTTACAGAAGAATTTAGTATTTTTATTCAAATTTATTTAGTAATGTTTCAGAGCATACGGTAACTAAGTCAAATTAAGTATATATTTGCTTCTCTAATCAGTGTTTCAACTATTCATCTTTCATGTATTTCATCTATATTTTAAATTGGCGGTTAAAAATTTTAGGGAATAAAATGTCACAAAATGAACTTTAAAAATATGACATAACAAAATGGTGTTTTGAATATTCATAATGTTCGAGAAGTGTTAGACCTGATTTGTCTTTTTTAAAATTAAAAGAAAATTACACAAATACCACCCCTGCCCCTACCCCTGTAGGCAACCGGCAACCGCCGAAGACATCCCCTACTGGCTTGTTGCAGGTGTCGGAGCTCTGGTGATAATAATGTTTTGGCAAAGTAACAAGATTTATTAAGGAATCCATAATATTTCATTAGGTTTTAACAATTTTCGTTTACCAAGTAATAAATCTACACTATCAGGCTTTCCACAAGATTTATTAAGGAATTCATGACATTTCATTATATTAACAATTTTTGTCTACCAAGTAAAAAAGAAAATCTAAACTATCAAGTTTTTCACAAGTTTTGTTAAAGAATTCACAACATTTTATTAGACTTTAATAACTTTAGTTTACTAAGTAACAAATTTACATAATAATCACGTTCTTCACAATTTTTGTTAAGGAAAAGGCTTGTTTTGCCGCTCATGTATGATATGGCTTCTTCTGGTTTTACTCATATTTTTTGTTAAGGAAAATATATTTTCTTAAAAAAATTTGTCCCGCAGCTTAAGAGAGTTTATAAGCAAAATGATAAGTTAAGCTATCACGGTTTTCTTATACTAATTTTATTGTGTGCTATTTTTATTTCTTTCAAGATCAAAATTAATAATATCCAACTTGATTTTTTTTCCCCATTATACATTTATGTACCTCTCATACGAATTATTTTGTTCTGCCTCATTTTTTTATACCCATAACCACATGCCTTTGGCATTTTAGTCTTCACATCCTGTTTTCTGCTTCATGGTATTAATCATCATCATAATCAAAGCATGGTACATGATATTTGGATTATCTTCCTGATCTCTGGATAAAGATCAAATTAAAATCAATGTTTGATGATCTAGGCTTGTGCTTGGTGTTGGCTAGTGAAGGAATTAAAATTTGAAGGAAAAAAAACGCATTTTTAAGTGATTTTCAATAATATTATAAGCCCGTGTTAGATTTAAACTAAATATAATTATATAAACTTTTTTGAGTTATTAGTGGTTCTTTGATTCAGAAAATTAATCAGGGTAGAGACTTAATGCAGGTTTAGGCAACCGTTGGAAGGCTCTGCTAGGAAATTTTGAAATTTTGTATGGGAGAAAGGTAATTTCCTTATGGATGGATTCTACATGTCTTCATCTCTTCGGCTGGGTTATTTATCAGGTATTCTTTATAAAGTCAGGTTGACTTTTTTAAAGAATTTTAAGAAAATTTTAAGAAAACTAATTACATTACTTTAAGACATTAAATTCTTTTTTTAAATTATGTTGTTTGACTTATAAGCTAATATACTCCGTATAATGTAATAAAACACGATAGCGAAATTTGCATTGAGGTCCCAAATAAAGGACTTTACATCAAATAGGTCCCGTGTAGGAAATTTATTACTGTCAAGTTCTAAGGTTGTTAATATAGCCCTTGGGGTTGTTATTAACAACCCTAGGGGCTATATTAACAATCTCAGGATTGTTAATTGAGACTTGATAGTAATAAATTTATTAACTTGGGATTTGAGAATAATATATTTTTTTCACGGGACCTATTTGACATATATTTCCTTATCTGGGACCTAAGTGTAATTTTCCCAACACAATATATGATATAATTAAGTAATGTAATTAACTTTTTAAATATTTTTCTAAAATTCTCTGAAAAAATCAACAGGCCCTTATAATTAGAACTGGAGGAAGTATTTTCTTATGTTTTACCGACATATGCACGTGGAAGTCATGTAAAAAAATATGCAAATAATTTTTTTCCCTTACAAATATATGCAAATACTGCTCAAGACTTTATACCAAGTTCTGTCTTACAATAAACACTATTTTTGTATTTTACATGTATCTTTGAACATTTCGTGGAATTATTTTTTAAAAAAGAAATAGACAACTAATCCACATTACAATTTTAAAGATGAGGACATTTGGGATGTATATATTTACAGTGTTGTTCACCTACCTGAATTAATCAGGGAATAGGTGGAGAGAACTCCCTTGGTATTTTATAATTGAAATCTTCATTTTTCTTATTCAAAATAATAAATTTGATTATTTAATTTCTTCACCATTTTATAGCTAAAAAATTTAAATTAATTTTTTAATTGCCAAGATCAGATGGTTCAATGCATTGGTGGGCAATAAAAATTGGAGGGCTAAATTTTTTTTTTATTATTATTTTGTAGACACATGTATGCTTCTGTTTTTTTTTCTTTTTTTATTTTAATCTCTTATCATCGTTATGTATGCCGAGTTTGATGATTTAGAACTATCAACTAAATCTCTCAAGAAAATTTGACAAGTATTTCCTCTCACAAAATAAATTGTGCAATCAAATTATATTTCTGACAATTTTAACAAGGGTCTTTTTTTTTAATGAATTTACAAGTGTTTCATGTAACATCCTAATTTATATAGTAGGATTTATTTACAATTAAAAGATAATAAAACAATAATTATAATAAATAGAGTTATCTTACAATTATTAGATATAATATTTTTACTTAAAGTATGATTGGTAATAGTAAATAAATCTGAAAAATGAAAATATAGAAATCATGATATATTATTATTATGTTTATTATTTTGTTTTTTTAAAATAATAATAATAAAATATTAAATGGCGGATTACGTGAAGTAGAGATAAATGGATATATATATCGCTGTGGGTGTCTGAACGTGATGGTTGGGAAGAGAAGAATTAATAGTAAAAAAAAATGTGGATGTGCTTGTGTGTGTGTACGTGGTGCTTGAAGAAAGGCATTAAAGAAAACAGAAAAAAGGGTGATGTGTGTGTTCATACAGTGAGAGAGAGGATTAAAAAAAAACTAAAGGGGCACATGGCCCCTTTAGTCTGTCACGTGAGGGTGGGGTGATTTATATCGAGGGAGCTTCTTTTCTTGGCGTCCCTCTTTGGCACCCAGTTTTGGGGAGCTCTAAAATAATTTTTTTGTGGTTTTTTTATGACTAGATTCTACATAAAATGAGTGACATTTTGATATATTATGGGTGAGAAAAGGATCTGTTTTCAATTTTTTATGATTTT
>JBAGKO010000011.1:16646739-16662784 GCA_037177275.1 Acacia concinna | reverse complement strand
GTGTGTGTGTGTGTGTGTGTGTGTGTGTGTGTGTGTGTGTGTGTGTGTGTGTGTGTGTGTGTGTGTGTGTGTGTGTCCCGTAGTTATTTCTTTTATCTAGTCCCATTTAGGGCATGGACATTCTCAAGCGTTCACCATATCCACAAGAAAGGCCTAAATTCTGGATTGGATGACGTAGCTACCTAGAAAGTAGGATGATGATAGACAAACAAACTAATCAAATAGATTATTAATTTTTTGTGATAATAAAATAAAAATGGATTATTGCATCCTTGTAGAATTTGTGCGCGAGATTGTTAGAATGGGATCCCTCATATGGAGAACCGTTAGGTTTCATGACGGAAATGGCACCACAAGTAGCGTTTCACATACATCACAAATATTTTAGGGAAAAGGACATTTAAATACAATTTAAACTTATAAAAGTTTAAAAGGTCTATCAATGAATGGAAATGACTAAGTGTTGGTGATTTTACAATAATTTTTCTAAAATTATAATTAAATGAAGGGGGAAAAAAAAAGTAAAAAGGCACCCTTGTCAGAAAAACCACTAACAGCTAGCTACCGGATATCTAGCACCAACCGGCCGACACCCTCTAACCTCCAAACTTTGGAGCTCTGGCGCAAATGGTTTTTGGGGAATGAACTTTTTTTCCCCTTATGTGGAGCTAAGGTGGCGAAAGTAGGATTTGAACCCAGCCAACCTTGGTTCCAAAAGGTTAGGCCAGCAAGCTTCTTATGTATATATATTTATATATGTATAACATATATAAATATATAAATGTGTAATGGTATTTGACCAATGAGTAATAAAAATTACTGAAGTTATAATAGTATTGACCAGATGCGTAAGGGTATTGATTAAATGAATAATGATATTGACTAAGTGAGTAATGATACTGAAATATTGAATATTGACTAAAGGCATAAATGTATTAATATCGTTGATATCATTTTACTGCACTTTCCTCCTCTTTTGCTTATTTTTGAAATTAAATTGTGCATACAAGCCAAGAAAATGTGTTAAATATATAATTAGTTTTGATTATGTCAAATATAGATGCATCATATTAAGAGCAAAAGTTTACATTATGTATTTATTGTCTTATATTGACTAACTATTATTTTGAATGTGAAATATCTTATAGATCATACTAATCAATAAGATGATATCAAGTTGAGGTTTGGAAGATAATCATGAAAAGGAAGAATGAAGATATTAAATATGTGGAGAATATTCATGAAAAGGAAGAGGAGAGATTGAAGAAATAAGAAATTACTATATCTAATGAGTGAATCAATATTCAAGTCCTTATATATGATATTAGAAGTCTTTGTGATCAAATGATAGTTGTAATATCTCAAATTGAAGCTAAATTGACTATATGTGAGTTAGAGTAAGAGAAACCTTGAGGTTTAGAAGAGGAACCTCGAGGTAGGCATTTTAGAAGCAAAACCTCGAGGTTCGAAGAATGTTTGGATGCTCTGTTTTTTGTCAACAAAATAGAGGTTCAGTCTTTTAACCATATCTTTTCAACTAGATATTCGATTGCCCTACAACTTATTTCATATGAAACTAGACTTCAAATGTGACAATGGACACTAAGAACATGGTAAAACAAATTCATATGAAAGAGATATGTTTCTCCAAAATTGGTGCTCAATTTGCTTCAGATAATTCATATAAGATTCAATATTTATGTCATATCTCTTAAACCCCAATTTCAATCGAGATGCTTCTTCTTGTATGAAACTAGACTCCAAAATCTTTCTAATGAATCCAAGATCAACATAAAAGAAGATCATATAAGAGAATGTTAAAATTTTGAAATGGACACTAGGGTATTTCAATTGTTTTAGAACAATACCTATTCGTTGATTAATAACTTTCAGAATACAATAAATTTGGAGCTGATTCTTTTGGCATTGGAAAGAGGACTCAAAGAGCTTTATGGAGATAAGTAATTTATTAGGAAGCAAGGTTTCACAGCAAACCTTGAGGTTTAGATAAAACCTCACCCAACAATGAGGTTTGGCCAAAACCTCACTGTTGAAGAAATTTTTGGCCAAAACCTTGCTGACTAAGTAAAGGTTGGGCAAACTCGAGGTTTGACCAAACTAGAGTCAGTAAAACGGGTTAGACTCAACCCGCCGTGTTGAGGAGGGAAATGCTAGCCTATTTCTAAATGAGCCAACCCACGGGCTGGCAGGTTGGCCCGTTTAATCCATTTATTTATTTATTATTTTTAATTATTCTTACAATTTAAAATCAATTATTTGAGTCAAATACTTTTATCCCCTTATCTTTAAGATTGTGTTTAACAAATTTCTCATACTTTTTATATAACATTATTATTTTCATATTATATTTATTTAATCTACTATTATTAAATTTAAAAAAGAGAAATTTACATATTTTTGTTATATGATTGGTGAAAAAAAATGAAGGTGAAAATGAAAAATGGTTGCATAATACAAATGTATAAAAGAAATGGAGTGTGATATAAGTAAGTGAAAGAAAAAAGAAGTGAAAATAAAAAAAGTTATAAATGTTAAAAAAATTTAGGCAAGCTGGTGGGCTATGCCAGCCCGTTTAGCCCGCCATCCTGATCGGGCCAACCCACAACCCACCAGATTGGCCTAATTCCCAGTATTAGAACAAACCTTGTTGATTCAACAAGTGTTTGTCCAAACTTTGCAATTATAATTAAAACATTGCTGGCCAAGAGGAAGTTTAGCAAACCTCGAGATTTAGCCAAAACTTACTGGTACAACAAGTTTTCCTTCAAAACTTATAGTTATAATCTAAAACCTCGATGGTAGCAGGAAAATTTAGCAAGTTTTCCACCAAAACTCTCAATTATAATCAAAACTTTAATGGCCACGCGAAAGTTTAGCAAACCTCAAGGTTTATTATGTTAGAAAGCTCAAGGTTTGACCAAATGTTGCTATCACAGTAAGTTTTCTTCCAAAACTCTCTATTATAATTCAAACCTTGTTATTGGGACAAGTTTTGATAAAACATCGCATTCAGGCAAAGTTAAGACAAACCTCAAGGTTTGCTCCTAGCCTCAAGGTTTCAGTAAGTACTCTTGACCAAATCTTGTGATGCTATGAGACTTCAATGAAAACTTGATACCTCAAGGTTATAAATTTACTCAAGAAAAAATTTACAAGTATCAAATCTTGAGTTAAACTAGAAACCTCAAGGTTTTATATTTTCTTTAGTTACTTCCATCATGAAAAAATTGAGTAAAAGATATAACCTCAAGGTAATGATTCCTTATGAAAACCTTGAGGATATTTTCTTATAAAATATCACAAGATGGAAACCTTGAGTATTTTGTTAGCCCCAGAATTTTCCTAGTTACTTCGAGGGATCATCTAGACCTCAAGGTTATATATTTTGAGAAAATCTCGAGTATTGATTTCAAAACTCTCTTTATTAAAGAGAAACCTCGAGTATGCTGAAGAAGTCACATATTTCAAATTACATTAATGTTATCCTAAAACCTTAAGATTTGTTTGAAATCTTAAAAACCATAAAACAGAGCATCATAACTATAATCTTTGATTCAATTATATTCCCATGATTATTGATACCCACTTATTCTAATTACTCTTATAAGCTATCATATGTGTTTTAGAACGGATTATAAGCTTTAAAGATGGGATCAAAACACATGATGACAAAAACCAAAAAATTGAGTCAGAAGTCCAACGACTATATTTCAACGGAAATAAAAATTTCTCAATAGCCTAATAAATATTTCATCATCTCCAATAGTCATCAAATCCACACCAACTATAAAAGGAGAAATATTCAAGATAAGCAAAGTAATGAAACTAGAGCTCAAGCATGATCATCATCAAAATGCAAAATCACTAAATTCTACTCATAAGTTCTATTTCTTTGTTTCTCCGTCTCTCAATTCCTAAGTGTTCATATAGTATACCTTAGAGAGATAATTTCTATTTGTGCTTTAGTGATCATTATTTACTTCTAAAAGAGAAGTTTTATTGTAATCTTATATCATCAAGCGTGTATCCTTATGGTGTGTAATGAGGAGTTCTCAGTGGAGAGAATTGTAGAAGGCTACATAAGTGCCTGACGAAACTTGTGGAATTGTAGAAGCTGATCTTGTTCCTGGATTAAATAAGACGATAGTGGATTGAAAATCCCAAAAGGTGCCTGGGGACTGTATGTAGGTTAGAGACTGAACCAGTATAAATTACAGTTTGCATATTCTTTTCTCTTATCTTTTACATTTCGAGTATGACCGATTTAGTTATATCATTGTATACTTATGTTTCATTATTTTCTTACTTACTATTTTAACTAAAATACAAGAAGATTATCAAAATTCGTATGATTTTATATTACACTCAATTCACCCCTCTTAGATGTCAGACAATTCTAACAAAATGTGCATAAGAAAACTCAATCTAAATTGAAGAAAATTATTGTGTTAAATGAGGGTATTTGGATTAAATGGGAAGAATCGGAGAACTTGGACATTTTTCCTTGAAGGAGGGAGACTAAGATAAGACTATGAAGCTTTTAAAGAATCACCTAAGAAATGAAATTGCTAAACTAAATGAGATGGGAAATATGATTAATCAAGTGAAGTCTACAATGACAAACGTTTAAAAAGTGCACTTGTGCGTTCCTATTTAGGGAAAATCCCATAGAAAAACGCCTGAATTATCTAAATTATATATTAAACTAGTAAATTTAACATATCCTAAATTGGGTCAATGACCCAATTCAGGATAAGTAAATTTAACTTATTTTCCACATATACCCTCACTATTTAAAAAGAAAACAAGAAAGGTTTCAAAGAGGAAGAATGGGGAAATAATCTCGCTAACATTCTTGCATCTTCAGTTTCACCGTCAGTGGTCTTAGTGTTATTAGTGCCATTGCTAGAGTCTACAGTGAGAATTTGCATGTCATTTGTAACGTCGGTGCTCCTAACACCAACGACTAGGGGGTCAATCGAATCCTCCATCACACTATTGGTTTGCCCGATTTAAGCCAAGAACACAGATGTTTGCAAACTGTCGCTACCAGGTACTAATTTCATTGTGATTTCTGATTTAATTGTCCCTTAGGATCAGAGATAAAGGACAACAAAGAACCTAATGTGCTCACAATGATTGCTTCTCCTTCTTTTAAGATACTAGGAATTTCATTTTCTCTGTCGATACAGATTATTTGTTCCAGGCATGACACAAAATTAGAAAGCCATTATTAGAAGGGCTCTCTTTATAGGTAGAGAAACCAAAAAGGCAACACAAGGAAAAAAAAAACAAGAATGCTATGATAAAATAAACCTCCAGTGAAATACTGCTTTAACTTTTGACTAGTACTGCAATTTTGACTAGCCAATAAGCAATTGCTATTGAACCTTGCGAGAAATACTTATCACCTTTCTATATATTCGTACAATCCAATATGCTTCGACTTTTGACTCATATTGGTAATGCGTCTTGCAGGTCTTGTATGAAGCAGATAACACAATAATTCAATATATAATGATAAACTTCATATCTTAACAACCGATTATTCACAAAATTGAATTAAGGAATGAAGATTTAATCTTATAACAAACTTATTGTGAGCTTCTTTAATGATTTTCTGACTATGTCGTGGACTTCAATGAATTTTATAGGGTTCTTATGTAGTGTGTAAACAAAATATCCAATTTTGTGTTTTAATAACTAGAGGACAAAGAGGTAATTTGAGGCAATTTTGTCGAATTTCTAAATCCATAATTGTGTCATATAACCTTATTCATAATTTCTTAAATTTAGCAACCTAAATTAGAATTTGTGTATTTCAACCGTCTTTATATAAATTTTCCCTTCTATTTATCCTTTGGTTATATATATTTAGTTTATTTATAATATGAACCGAAATTAATTTACTTTACATTAGATTATTTGATGATATGAGTAGCTAATGCTTTTATTCTAGGGTCATCTTAAACCTTTTTTGAATTAAACCTTTATTTGAATTGTACGTGTTGATTTTAATATGTGCTTAATACTTCTAAATACTTAATCGCCATTTAGTTGTTTTGTTAATTAGAGTTAGATTTGAGAAAACTAATTTAAAAGTATAACTTGATTAATATCATGCTTCACTTGAATGGTTTACTGTAGTTAAATATATATTCGAGAAATCATCTTGGTTTTTAAAGTTGGTTTCCACAATTTACATGGTTGACCTTTTTAATGAGAATAGATATTTAGATTTGACTTAATAAAGCTAAATCAAATAAAATTTAAACCTTAAACAAGTACGTATTTCATTTGATTATTACTAACAGAGAGTTATTTCAGCAAGTTCCCTAAAGTAAAAAGAATAGGATATATAATTTTATGTTTTTTGTTGTAAAATTATGGAATGTAGATGTCTACAAACTCTCAACTTTTGGCCTTTCATATGCTTCACTCCATAACCTCACTATTGAATAGTTTTTAGGAGTCTTTATGCTCATAATTCAAAGTTTACAATTTGTGTACTCATAATGATTGAATTGCTTATGTAACTCTTGGTTGAGAATGAAGGCCTATAAATAGAGCACTATGTACTATACTTGTAGTAAGGAATGAAGTAAGAATAACTCTCTCTTTGCTCTTTAAATTCTCTCTTATCTTGCTTATCTTTCATCCAAATTTCTCTCTTGTATTCTTCTCATTTTTATAACAAAAACAACGATTTTCTTATTTAAAAGGAGAGATATTTTAAAACACCTCATAATTGAAGGTTGCCAGTACTTGATTAGAATTGAAGGACTTGGCTTCTCTCATATACCCCTTCCCATCCTCTTTCCTCATTTTTCCTTTTTCACCATTAGATTAAGATTTCAATGGTCCAGATTTAACATCTTATAAAAATATTATTATATTTTATCTAAAAGGATATAAAAATAATTTTAACCGTTTAAATTTATTTTGTATCTTGTACTAAAAAGTTATATCTTTAAAGTAAAATAGAATTATGTTTTTATAATATGTTAAATCAAAATCGTTGATATCTTAATCTAATGGTAGAAAAAGGAAAATGAGAAAAGAGGATGAAAATGGGTAAATGAGAGAATCCAACTCCAAAATGAAACGGGTGACTTGAGTGTGAGAGAAATTACTCTCACCATCGAGTCAAAATGTCCAATGACATTAAATTTTTTGTTTAAAAATTAGATAATAAATTGTCAGACTCATTGTTACAGTGATATTTCATTGGGTAAAGGGGTAAAATTGCCCTAAGTGCAATTTTACCCTAGAAGTCTCATAAGAGGAAAATTTGCCCCAAAATTTTTAGAAATGAGGCAATTTTACCCCTACTGTTAGTTAACCAAATATGTTGAGCTGGTAGTCCACATGTCATTCACTTTATTTTTGTTAAGGTGAAAATTTGTTCTGAAAGTTTTAAATCCGTTAATTTTAACTGTTAATTGACCAAATATGTTGAACTGGTAGTCCACATGTTATCCAATTTATTTTTGTTAAGATAAAAATTCATCTCAGAAGTCTATCTATCATCTTTTTTAAAAGTTTTGGTACAATTTTCACCTTAGCGAAAGTATAATGGATGATCTGTGGATTGTCAGCTCAACATATGTAGTCAACTAACAGCAAGGGCAAAGTTGCCCCTCTTCTGAAACTTCTGGAGCAAAATTGCCCTTAGGGCGATACTTTCAGGACAATTTCTCCCCTTTACCCTATTTCATTTTCCTTTTTATTGTAGCTATTCAAGGGGATTGTTAAAGAAAAAAGTGGCAATGAGTGAGCTTATCTCCCCTTTTTTTTTTCTCCCTTTCTTTCTAAAGGAGCTAGAACCAAAATTTCCACATCTCAATTGAGTTCTCATTTGGAGAAGATTTAATAATTTAATGGAATAACTAAAAAAATATTTCACTGTTCATTATCCAGGTAACAAAAAAACTACTGAGAGATTCATATATTTGTTTGTTGAAATTTCTAAAAGCATGTAAAAAAAACTTCTTCATTCAAGAACATCTTACACTCCATGTAGTAGTAGAGGTTGTGAGTTCTATCCCTCAAAGTGCCTCTTCCACGCACATACCCTAACCTATGGGATAGGAAGAAGTATTTTGGAGGATAGAACTCACAATCTTGTCCATTGGAGAGAAAATGTATCGTCTAGGGTTTGGGTTCTCTTTAATTCTCTTTTCTCATTTTCTTCTCAGAATCTCATCTCAATTATCAGATAAACAAAATAAATGATCTAGATTTAATATTTGATAAAACTATTATTTTAAATATAAATAATAAATTTAAACTATTAAAATATGATCTACACCATTTATAATTGCAATACAAACAAAAATAGTAAAAAAATTAATTAATAAAACACTATAATAATAGGTTTAGAAAATATTAAATCTAGACAATTTGTTATTTTATCTAAGGGTAGAAATGAGATTCTAAGAAGAAAATGAGAAAAAAAATTTTGAGAAAATCTGCTCCCATGTCATCCATTAGAGAGAAAGTGTGATGCCATTGAACTAAGAAGAGATTCATAATTATATCTAATAATTGAAAAGGTTTTAAATAGTGAACATTGAATTTAGGACAATTATACATATTTTAACTGATAAGCAATGTACTTCCTCTAGTCTATAATATAGGGCGTTTCTAGAAGAATAACTTAGTTTACAATATAAATTTGTTGTAAGATAATTAATGCCCACTTTTTCAATTTGGTCTTTTTTTATTAATGCTTATTTTCAATTTACTCACATACTAAATTTTCAAACATGTTTTCTAATAGAGGAAGGGGGAAAATTTTCAATTTAAAACATATTTAATGAGTTAACTACCATTTATTATTTCCTATAGATTAGTTAAAGTGCTTTGTATTATGGACATGAGAAAGTATCCATGAATCAAACACAATGTAAACTCATTGATTTTAAATTAAATATTCCTTTAATATATTAAGGAAATGTATAAAACTATACATAGTTTAAAACATAACCTTTTAATAACTCTTCAAATTTTTAAAATAACAATTGTAAAATTATCTAAAACCTTAATAAACCCCTTCCAACTTTAATTTATACATACAATTAACTCCCATCCTTTTAGTCTTGTTTATTACTCTCTCTTTACATATATATAAGAGCCTTTTTTCAATGAGCTTATCCCAAAATATAAGATCTTTTTGAATTTGTCTCAATAATAAATACATTTTTTCTTAATTAATTATTACACTCCATACATTTTCTTTCATAATTTTTTTTTTTTACATTATTACTCTCTTTCTCATTATTAAATAGGGGCATTTTTTAAAAAAAATTAAATTTATCATATAATTATTGCATTGAACAACTTTTAAACGTTTTCTAGAATCTTGTGATTTTTTTTACTAGTAGAATCTTGTGATTTAGTTAAAAAGCTCTTATATATAAGAATGGATGGAGTTTTTATTTGCAAATAACTTAAAGTTTAAAAGTTTATCGGCGTATAACTCAAAGTTTGAGGGACTATGCACACAAAAATAAATTCTTAAAAAGTATTAAATAAAACATTTGGTGTTATCTATACAAATTTAGAAGTTTATGGGGTTCATTATTAAGTTTTAAAAGTTCAAAATATTATTTATACATGGCTCTAAATTTGTGAAAGTTTAGGTAAGGTAACACAAACCATATAAAAAAGGGTTAACATAATATTTGACTCTTTTAAATTTGTTCTCATTTTAATTTTCATCCTTTAAATTTGAAACAATGGGTTTTGGTTCCTAAAATTATATTTCTTTTAAAATATTATGGATTACTATAATTTAATAAAAATTTAGATCAATTTACTCTTTTGAAGACCAAAATCCATTGTTTTAAAATTGAGTGATCAAAATTAAAATAAAAACAAATTTAGTAGACCAAAGTTGTATTAATTCTATAAAAAAATATGAGTGAAGCATATTTACAAGCCATTTTTTATATGATTAAAATATATATTGTATCAGGCAAAAAAAAAAAAAGATATTGTAAAAGGAGAGGTGCTTTGAAGCACCTCATGTTGGTAGACATTATTGTCTACATGTGATGACTGATGAATGAATTCATGTGGAATCGAACATGTGACTTGAGAGGTGAAGCCAACATCTTCTAACCATACGCCATAAGTTCGATACTTCGATGAACACGCGCGGTTTTATTTTAAGATATTTTAAGTTCTTATTAGTTTATGAATAAAGAGGTAAGAATATAAAGATGGTTAGGATGAAAATGTATTATCTCTTTTTATCTATTATTACAAGATTTTCATTTTTTAATCAATATTCAATTAGGAAAATTACATGTGAATTACCTACAACATTTCTCACTACTGTAGATTTCTTTTTTCATATTTTACTCTCCATCTAAACAAAACCTTAGACTAGAAATATTATCCTTGACTTAACATATTTGAATAGATTGAAGCCTAATTTAACAAAACATAATTAATATATATATATATATATATATATCTCAAACATGTGCTACGATGAGGGTGGTCATTGATATCAAGAAAAATACTTTAGTGATAAAATTGCATAAAAAATCACTTTAACATACTGGCAGCTAGAAATATAACTTAGGCTATTGGATACATAAAAATTATTTCAAAATATTGAGTAGTATTAAATATAATTTAACTTTTGGGAGAATTATATTGAGGTCCTAAGTAAGAAAATTAATTCTTTAACAAATCTCAACTAACTCCTCATCTATTTAATAATGGCACCTCACTTGTCAATGAGGACCTTTCTGATATTAATTTCTTTATTTAAGACCTCAATGTAATTCTTCCTTAACTTTTTGTTTGAAGTTATAAATACTGCTCCCTCCAGCCTTTATAATTATTATTATATTTAATTAATTTTTAAAAAAAAATGAGAAAGCTAAATATGCCATTAATCATAGCATGTATTGTATACTAATAGAGTATATATTAGTTTATAAGTCATACACATAAGTTTGAAAAACAACCATAAGTATAAATATTTTAAAGTAATTTCTTTAATTTCTTTAATTTTTTAAAAAAGTTAGTTGTCTTTATATTTAGGATTGGAGATAGTAAAATTTATTTCCCATATTTTTATGTATTTCTAAGTAAAATAACAGAAAAACGAAAGGTGTTTTGAAATACATCATGGTATTATCAATTAATTAATTATTCCTCTGGTCCTTTCCTTCTTGCCGGCCTGTTGAAACTCGCGTTTTGCACGTTAGCACAAAGCACACAATCCAACAAGCTGCGAAAACCAAAACGCCGTATTTATTCTTGATTAATGAATATATATTATTTATTATTGATCACCTTTATATGTAATTGATAGGCAAAAATTTATAGAGCTAAAAACCTTGGAAGTGTATGAGTTGTATCAAGTAATAAAAAATAAATAAAAGATTTGATTATAGCAATGCAATTAACTATGACTTTACAATTTTATTTAAGTTGAGTCAGCACAAATTGGATAAGTGTTACTAGAAGGAAAGAAAATCAATTCTAACTAAGCTTAAGAGTGTTTGAAGCAAATATTGCAATTGTTACTTTTAGAAAAGTAAGATTGGATAAAAGTAAGACTGTATAAAAGTAAAATTAGATAATTTGATTTATATTTGAAACAAGATTGCAGAAGTTACTTATGTAAAACTAAAATTTGTTTAATTGTAATTTTTTAAAAGTTACTTTTGATGGAAATGACTGAAAATGACATGAGCCATATTGTATATATCACACACACACATATATATATAAAAATTTTCATAAGAGTAAACAAAAAAAACTAAAAAGTATATAACTAATTACATGGTTAAATAAATAAAAAATAAATATAAAGAGGGAGAAAAACAAGCTAACTAGGTCTTATAATTAGGACAAGAGGGAGTCTTATTATATGTAAATATAGTGCGATATTTATACTACTTCCGGTCTTAATTATAAGACATAATTGACTCTTTTGGCTTCCTTAATCTTTTCAAAAAAATAAAAATCAACTTGGTCTTATAATTATGACCGAAGGGAGGCTTATTACATGTAAATATAGTGTGATATTTATACTACCTCTGATCTAATTATAAAACTTAATTGATTCTTTTAGATTCCTTAATCTCTCCAACAAAAACTAACTGGGTCTTATAATTAGGACCGGAGAGAGTCTTATTATATGTAAATATATTAGGATATTTATACTACCTCTAGTCTTAATTATAAGACCTAGTTGTCTCTATTAGCTTCTTTAACCTCTCTAAAAATAATTAACTGGATCTTATAATTAGGACAAGAAAAAATAAGAAATGGCAAAAAATTAAAAAAATGAAAACAAACGTCACATTGCAATCGGATGAAAAGCACCAGTGAGTTGCTTCTAATTTCATACACGGTTGTAGCATAATTATGATGACATGAATAGCTGGTCAAAACATGTATGAAATTGCCAACGTTTTGGATCGTGCAATTGGGCCTGCAATCTCACGATTGGGCTTGGCAATCATCCAAGTAAACACACATTGGTGCTTTTCATCTGATTGCAATGTGACGTTTGTTTTCATAGCTTTGTATTATTATTATTGCTTTGTTTACTTAGTGTCTAATTTTGCTCTTTAATTATATTTTAAGTTATATATGTAGTATAGGTCTTTTATTTACTTCATAGAATCTTTCGATCTATTAAAAGACATTTCAATAATATTAATCCCTAATGTCTTAGGCGATGAGTATAGGTGAGAATAAGCTCGGCCCCTATAAACTATCAAGCGGCCTATGACCTGCTTGAGGCCTAGTTAACTTGTTTGCTAAAAAGGCTAGGCCAATGCCTATTTAGAGGCCTAAACTTAGAAATAGCCTAGGCCTATGTTGTTAAAGCCTAACCTGTAAGCCTTCAGGGCTTGTTTATACATTAAAGAAGTATAATTATATTTATATCATATAAATAAGGTATTATTTATATTTTTTTCATTCTTATATTATAATTTCATTCTTATACCATAGAAAAATTCTAATAATTCTATCAAAAATTTTCTTTGGAACATTCTTACATCCTTACTATTTTGTTTGTTAATTATAATGTTTTATTTTATATAATTATATTGTTAGGTTTGAATTTTGGTGAAATCATTTTTTAATTATGTTAATACGATTTTATGCTAATTATATATAGGGTACAATTTGAAAATATGTAGGCCAGCCTACATTTATGTAGATTTTGGTAGGCTTAAAGCCTACTTTTTGTCTTGGCTTGACTAGGCCTTATGAAAGTTTGGGCTTGTGTCTAAAAAAATAAAGCTTGCACTCAAGCTCAGGCCTTTTATCATCATTATAGGCTCATGCCTGTTTAGTCAAATTTGACTTGGCCTATTCTCACCCCTGGTGATTAGCACTTAATTGAATTAATTTAAGTGCAAACATAATGAAACTATATAGAGCCGTCGGGTATATATATGTCTGTCATATAAGTAAATTAAATACAAAAACCTAATCATACATGATTTGATTGAAGGTTTATTATAAATTTCTAATGTATAAACTCCTTTAGAATACTAAAATAATCCCAATATATGTCTTTTGCTTTAGGATAATTATGCACATAATTAAATCAACAAATATGATATTAAATCAATTAATGACAAAAATTATCCTCCACTAATTTATAATTAAATGAAATAATCCAAAACAAAGATTTAGCGACATAAATTGAACATTATCATGATCAAGATAATAACTAACTAAAGATAAAATGAAAAGACAAAAGAAACAATAAAAGAGAATGGAGAAAAAAAAACTCTGTATCTCCAAACTTTATTATCCCTCCATCAAATTATGAGCTCTTCTTTTTGTTGTCACCAATCTAAAAAAATAGAACACACCCCTCCATCTGTTGAGTAGTTGTGTATATAACGGTTGATCACGTCATCCTTTATGGTTCTTATGTATGTAGAATGATATAAACCTGGAGGGCAAAATTGTCTAGATGTATAGATCAATTAAAAAAATCATCATTTTTTTCTATCGCTTTTGTAAATTTTTGTTTTTTTAATAAGGCCAAGAGTTTTTAATTAGTATTTTAGGTCTCATTTAATTATCAATGGCGTTATAATTTATTTATTATCATTAGGAGATTATTATTTTAAGGGAAAACCCATTTGAAGATATTTATACTTTCACTCAATTTTTAATTTGGCATCTATGTGTTTTTTTCTAATTAAATCATTAATTTTCCTTTGTTAACATCTTGTAACTTTGCTCTTTTGTCATTGTTAGTCCTATAGATGAGTTAATGGCACTACCATAGCAAAATTAAAGCATTTAATTAGGAGGGAAAAACACATAGGTACTAAATTAAAAATTAAAAGAAAGTATAGGTACCTCCAAATAGATTTTCTCTTATTCTAATTTAAAAGCCTATAACATTATCTCCATAGTTTTCTTTATTCCTCTAATCGTATTGTCATTCATTATTTGATTTATCCTATTTTAAAATATCTTTCTTCTCCATTCATAAATTATATTATTTTTTTAAAAAAATATTTTTAAAAAATAATCTAATATACTTTTATATATCCTTAAATAAATAATATTTCTCAATAACTTTCATTAATTAATGGATTATTTGTTAAGCCCTTTGAAACCAATCCGATTATTCAAATAATCTAATTGAAATCTATTAATTAATATATTCATTTATCCTTTATCATATCCATAATTATCTTTCATTATCCTTTTAATTTTTTTATATTAAAATATTATTTTTAGTAGAGTTCTGGTGAGTTAAGAGTTCTAGTTTGAGTCAGTTTATTGAGTTATAAATATTCCTTTTATATACATTATTCGAGGGATTTTCAGTTATAGAGTTATGAATAATAATTTTATTTACCAAGTATGTCTACTTGTGGATAATTCTATATGGCATAAGAGGTTATAGCTAGCCAATGTTTTCTGGAATGGGTGTTCATTTCACTTCTGTGCATTAACATAATTTTTTAGTTTTTAGGATAGGTTCTTCTTGGGTCCACACACACACACACACACAAGAACCAATTTTTCTCTTTTTAGGATATGGTAATAAAACTTTTGTAAGACACCCCCGCACTTTTAAATATTTAAAGTTAGGCAAAAAACCTTTCCACAATTCATAAAGTATTTTATTTGTTTTTTTATGAGGTATTCTATTTTGCAAAAATCAAGCAGTCAACAAAGTTTCACCTCACAAATTATCAAGTGCAGAAGAACTCAAGCAAAGAATTTATCATTTCCTTTAAAGTTATATTTTTCCTTTTTGCAACACCATTAGACTTAGGTGAATATGGATGGGTTACTTCATAAATTATTCCTTCTTTTTCACAAAAATCATTTAGTGATAGATATTCCCCTCCTCTATCCGACCTAACACATTTAATTTTTGTATTCAATTGATTTTCTACTTCTGCTTTATACAAAAGAAATTTTTCAAAAGCTTCATATTTATTTCTCAGTAAATATACTTTTGTATATATTGAAAAATCATCAATAAAAGTAATATAATATCTTTTATCTCCACTAGTCTCAATTTGTTTTAAATTACATAAATCAATGTGAATTAAAGACAATAACTCAGTTTCTCTTTTAGTAGAAAAATGTGACTTTTTAGTCAACTTGGCTTCTACACAAATTTCACATTTATTAAAATTGTTATTTTTAATATTGGAAATAAACTCAATGTGTTGCAGTTTAATTATATAAGATTTACTAATATCCTTATCTAGTATGCCACACATCAAAAGTATCAATCAAGAAAGTAGAAGAAGATAAATTAAATTGAGCAACATTTAAAATAAACAATCCCTTATTACAATAACCCTTTCCAATAAACATATTATTCTTTGTCATAACAATCATGTCAGACTCAAATGATACTCTAACTCTAGCTTCTGCAAGCTGTGTCATAGACACTAAGTTTACTTTGACTTCAGGCACATATAGCATATCATTTAGTGCTAAGGTCTTTCTAGATGTGAGTTTTAATATCACTCTTCCTATTCCCTAAACT
>JBAGKO010000011.1:16633891-16646639 GCA_037177275.1 Acacia concinna | reverse complement strand
AAATTGCACATAAAATAATAAGACTATATTCTTATTATTACTTGAAGAATTTACCCAGAAAATTGGAATGTTACAATTACACTGTTTTGTACACTATATTTTAGTTTAATAATATTACTCTTTTCATCGAAAAAAATGAAGATATTAGAGCAATTAATAACTAAGTGGTAGTAGCCATACTTACAATCCTCAAGGTTGCACAATTCACTTGAGATACTTTCTTCTTGCAGAGATCATCATGTTCACTTGCAAGCCTTTGAAATAAACTTGATGGTTTAAAAAGTTTTCCCAACCCTCGAGGTATTCAAACAAACCTTGAGGTTTCTTCTATCTCAAATGGTCAGGGAGTTTTCTCCCAAAACTTGCTTCAATAGCGAGTTTTCAAACAAAACTTGTTGTTTTAGAAAGATGTCTTGAAACCTCGAGGTTTGTAAAAATTGTTTCAGGAAGCTAGTCTTCAAGGTTCCCTCGCTGTTATGATGAGTTTTGGTCCAAACCTAACTGAAGAGCAAAGTTCACTGAAACCTCGAGGTTTGCAATAAAATCTTGCTATCAGCAAGTTTTAAAGCAAACCTCGCAGTTATGTTGAGTTTTGTTTCAAACCTCATTGTTGTAGCAAGATTGGTCATACCTCGAGGTTTTGTCCAAACCTTGAGGTTTGCCTGCAAACCGTGGCAGAAAAACTCTATTTTGCAAACTCCAAAGATTATACCTTTTTTTAACTTTTTATAATAAGTTTTAATTAGCATCAAAACATAGGATCTAACATATCCAATGAATCCAAATAAAGACAGCAAGGGTTAAGTTTGTTTTCGGCTGTGAATCAAACAGTAACTCATCACTTGTTCAATCAAGAGAGAGGAAGAAATATTGTTGCTAGGTACATAATAAAGGATGAGGTTCCTTTTTGTGCCGTGGACAAGGAGGGTTTTACAGAACTTTTGCAAGAGTTTCAGCCTAAATTTCAAATTCCTTCAAGATGGATAGCTGCTAGAGATTGTTATGACATGTATCTAGAACAAGCATATATCATAAGAAAATATTTCAAGACTTCTAAAGTTTGTGTGTCATTCACCATTGATTGTTGGACATCTGTATGTCATTGGATTGATGACGATTAGACTTTGTAGAAATGCATTTTGAATTTTTGTGAGATTAAAGATCATAGAGGGGAGTCGATTGCCAAACAAATTGAGGATTACTTATTTCAGTGGGGCATTGACAAAGTATTTACAATCACAGTTGACAATACTTCTGCTAATGATTCTACACTTGCAATCTTGAAAAAGCGGTTTAAGAGCTAGGATGGTTGGGTATGTGATGGAGACATTTTGCAAATGCGATGTGCTGCTCACATATTGGATCGTGTTGTTTCTGAAGGTCTCAAAGAAATGAACAAGTCTATTGAGCGCATTCGACATGCAGTAAAATATGTGAAGTCTTCTCCATCAAGGAAATGTAAATTCATAATGTTGGCTGAAAGAGATCAAGTCGAATCGAAAAGCCTACTCACGTTGGATTGTCCCACAAGGTAATTTAAATAATTACTTATAATTAGTTTCAATGATGTTTGATATGATGATATGTTTATGGTTAATTGTTAATTTTTTTTCCAAATTCTATCATGTTATTAGGTGCAACTCAACATATCTTATGCTTGAGAGTGTTGTTAAATTCATCAAAGTTTTTACTAGAATGGAAGAGGAGCATGAAGAATACAAAGAATACTTCAAGAAGAAAGTTAGATTAGATTCAGGTCGAGATACATATACATTGATTGATTATCGTGAAGGATTTGATGATATCTCTAATGATACGATGAGAAGAAGGACTCTTGATCCTACAATTGTGCCTCCAAGTGATTATGATTGGACCATTGCGACAGAGTTTCTTGGCTTCTTAAGTCTGTTCTACAACATGACTTTGAAATTTTCTGGATCAAACTATGTTACAAGTAATACATGTTTTCAACACATAGTTGCAATCTAGACACAACTTATGTCAAGTGCAAGTAACTCTTGCTCTCTCTTAAATGACATTGCAAGAAGAATGATGTCTAAGTTTAACAAATATTGGGAGCAACTGAGAAAATGAATCTGTTGTTAGTTGTGTTCGTCATACTAGATCCTAGATACAAATTGACATATGTTAAAGTGGCTTTTACTGATATGTTTTATGAACCAACAAAGAGTGATGCCATGTTGAGGAAAACTATGGATAATGTTATATCATTTGTATGACCATTATTCAGCTAGTGTTCATTAAAGTGAAACATCTGGATCCCAACCAATAATGGAGCAAGAACATGATGGTGGTAGTGGGTTACTAGATGTTGAACCTGACATGGCCTTGTCAAATACTGATGCGACATTCCAAAATTTTTTGACAAGGGCCGATGCTGAGAGTAGTAACGTAGAGAAAATTTTAGAGGTTGATGAATATCTTAGAGCTGAATTGGTTGGCTAATGTGATTTAAAATTTGACATCTTGGCATGATGGAAAGTGAATGCTGCTAAATATAAGGTGTTAAGCATGATGGCACGTGATTTGTTGGCTTCACCCATCTCAATTGTATCTTCAGAAGTAGCTTTTAGAACTGGGGGTTGAGTTTTAGATGCTTTCAAGAGCTCTTTGTCCTCAAAGATGGCTGAGGCACTTACATTTGCACAAAATTGGCTATCAATGAAACCCCCCACATTGAATGACTTAGATATTGATAATTTTGATAAGATTGAAGCTATTGTTATTGGTATCATAATTTGCATTTGCAATTTTCAGTTTGTATTGTTTCATTTCATCTTCTTAATACTTCTTTATCTTCATATTGTAGAGGCAGATGCAACAGCAGGAAAAGCTCCTACTACCTTAGGTGAACCTGGAGAGTAAAGCCTTGAAGCTATTGTTATTGGTATCATAATTTGCATTTGCAATTTTTAGTTTGTATTATTTCATTTCATCTTCTTAATACTTCTTTATCTTCATATTGTAGAGGCAGATGCAATAGCAAGAAAAGTGGCAACTACCTTAGGTGAACCTGGAGAGTAAAGCCTTAAAGTTGAAAAATGAAGAAACTATATATGTTAAATTGATGATGATGGATGAATGATATTTTGTGATTTGTCATTTCTGATTTCTATGGAGTTGGTTCATGTTGTAGACTTGTAGTAAAGATTTTAAAGACCTTTGATTGTTATGGAAATTCTGCACTAGGACTTGCTTCTGTTTTTGGTGTACTGCTACAAATCAGATTTCTTTTAGCCTTAAAATTACAGTCTTCCTTAATGCATTTAACTTTCTACCATATTTGTATTTTGCAGTTGAAGCCATTACATTTGAGAGCCTACTTATGCTGTATGTTTCCTTCTTTCTGCTTTATTCATTTCTTTCCTAAGTGGCAAGTTTAATTTATTCTTAATTGATGTCTTTTATTAGTTTTGATGCTTTCATTTGACCATGCAGGTGGTTCATGCCAATAAATATTCTTTTAACTTTCATCATTGGTTTTACTCTCAGATGGTTGCTTATTAAAGTAACAAGAGCTCCTCCTCATTTGCATGGCCTTGTATTGGGATGTTGTGCAGCATGCTAGTTTACTTTTATGTTAGTGTGTTACAATTTGCACAAGAACATGATAAAACGGGCAATTTTTTTTTAAAAAAGGGTTACGTATAGACAGGTCACCTTGATCTGTTTATGACCGCTTGTTTAACCCGTACCCATTTGTGTGGGTTAAACGGGTTCTCTTCATGGGTACGGGTTGCCCTATACCCGTAAAAGATAAACGAGCGGGTGGCGGGTCCACCCACGAGGCAGTCCCACCTGCCCGTTGCTCAGCCCTATAAGCGGTTGTTTTCCAACGACTCTCCCTTCAACTTTCTCTTAGAGGGAGGTTGTCAGGCGGTGGGGCTTTTGCTTTTTGCGGTATGGGTTTTTATTTCTTTGGTTGGTGTGTTTGTCATCTAGACTTGGGTGGAAGAAATCAAGGGATGGATAGTAAGTTCAGTCATGTGGAGGAAGGGAAATGTAAGGGAAACGACTGAAATGATGATATCATCATCGATTTCGTTCACAAGAAGGAGATCGGCGTTGAACAGAAGGACGGAGTTTCACAACGTCAACTATTTCAGCATGATCTGGTAAGTTTCTTTATCCCATTCACATCCATTTGGTCTGGCTTATGGGGGATATTGGTTCTTCTTCTCAGATATGGTAAATATGGGTTAGGGTATGTGAGGTGGAGACAGTTGGAGTTTTAATGGGTTGATGGATTGTCAAAACCAATGACTGAAATTCTCTCTATGTGACAATGGTTGTGTGGTGATAGTGAATCATCTCTCCTTGGAGCAGTTGAAGCTTTGAATGATATGAGTCTAATAGGATGGTTCTTTAAACCCACATCCTATGTTTTTGGCACGGTGACTGGTTTATCCTCTCTTCTTTAGCAGAAGTGGTGATAGCGGAGACACATTTTGGCCTTATGACTTCGAGAGTTAGAGGTGGATGTATTCTTAGTGGTTAGGCTTTTTTGTTTGGGCCTAGGCCTTTTACTTGTTGTATTTTTTTTGGCATCTTTTTTAGACATCTTTATTGTACTTAAATATATTTTATTTAATACGTTATTTCTAGCAAAAAAAAAAAGATAAAAGAAATGGAAGTGTAAGAACCACAATAATCTTTTCAATTTTCTCTTACACATATAATCTGGATAAAGATATTTTATCATTTTCTCTGAGTACTATATAATTCGGCCTATTCAGACCACAAAGGAGTGTTGTAGTTGTTGTGGGAAAGCATATGCCGCTTATCCCATATTGTTGGAAGGGCGAACTCAGGCCTCAAGACTAAGAGACTCTTAGTCTTGGGTTAGGGTCTATCACCAAGAAATAGACGTACTTGATTTGCCTAAAAATACCATATAAACAAGTTGATTTTAATGCCGCCACCCATGTTATATTAATTACTCTATGATATGACCATGGACCCCAACATTGTTCTTATTCTTTTTTATATATATAAAGTCATATTTCATTAAACACATAGTTAAATGATTGCAAGAAACTTGGGTTATATTACATCATGAGCAAAAGCAAAACCAAGCAACCCAGGACAACAAAGTAACAAAACAAGCATGTAGAAAACTAAAAACAAAAAGGTTCATAGCTACTAAAAGAGAGCCACCAAGAATCACAAAAACATAGATGAAGGCAGTAAGGGTTGAGAAGGATGCAACAATTGATGTTACAGCATGTCACACCTTACGTATAGACTATCTTTTAGGTCACTTAGCATCTATTAGAGTCGCATTGTCTTGTGAATAACGTAAAAACTCAAAATTGAAAAGTTTGTTTCTAGTGAGTACTATTCACTACCAAAACATATTTCTGGATGAACTTTAAGAAATTGTAACTAAATATAGAAAAATCAAAATAATGTGCTTCCAAGTTCTATGGTGAAGTATTTACAGGGGAAAAATAGTTTCATACATCAATATCATATGGATAAGTGCAATAATTGTACGGAATTTAACTCTATCTTTTCAGTAAAACAATTTTTCCCAGTTTTGAACCTTAACTTTAAACATTTATAACTTTGCGTACAGAATTTCATTTCCTATGTTTTACTTGTCAAAGTGAAGTTTAGCATGTCATCTATTATCATGCCAAATTACAAAATCTAGATAAGTCATATTGTATAAAACAAAACTTATACAAGATTACTGTTCTATTGCAATTTCCAGCAAGCATTTTCAAAATATGTATATATAGTTAGCAACATAGTCTTTACCCTTACACTCCCTTTTTATTCCTCCTTGATGTTTCAAGCCTTATTTCATAGTTGTTAATAGGAGGGATGAGATTCTTGAGAATCCAAATAGCAAGTTACAATAATGCTAATCTCAAACAAGCAAGCAATATGTGACAAGCATGAAATTAACTTAAGGAGCTAACTGTTTCCATGCCTTATGGCATCACCATCTTGGTGCACCTCACATTGAACACAAGTAGTAGCATATACATGTTAGGAGTGCAACAAAACATAGTAGTCATCATCATGATAACAACAAGCAAATCAACCTTAAGCTCAACCAAACATGCACATGCAAAATCACAAGATAAGCAAGCAAGTAATGACATTAGAAATTATGTAACTATGCTACCTTGATCTTTGACCTTCCTTTTGGCTTTTTGGTTTCAGCCTCCTAAGGGTCTCTTCCATAATGACATGTTTGGATAGAGAGAAAATTTGGGGGAAAAGAAAATTAGGGGAGAAAACTCCCAAAAATGATAAGTTTTTTTACTATTTATGGAAGTTTTGAAACCTAAGATTCATTTTCTCCCCATTTCTCTCCACTTTTCTTTCCATCCAAATGCACCTTAAATGTCAAACCCTAATCAAGCCAAAAAAGTGCAACAACCATCAACAATATTTATAAACACCAAAAGCTTACTTGCTAGAATGTAAAACTCCTTCCTATTTTCCCAAAATTCTTTCTTAATTTCAATTGCTTTCAAGGCTTCCCCTTTAGGCTAACCCTGCACAAAATCCTCATTTGAATCTAATGAAAGCATCAAAACATGTAAATTCCAATCATAAACCCATAAAACGTCCATTGACCATACAAACATCCTTGGTTCAGAATTTTCAGCATAAGGTTTCTACCATTCAAAAATCTCAAGTTGTTACCATTGCACCCAAAATCGTGGTGATAGGCTAACCCTACACAAAAACACCATTTGGACACAATGGAAGTATCAAAATGAGAAAAATCCCTCTCCTTCCTATTGCCTTGTACTGACCAAACAACACCCCTTTTTTGTGCCAAGCTATTATGTTTTCCAGAATTTATGCCTAATTTTGAAAAGACATAACTTTTTGTATAAAGCTCCAAATTAGGTATTTTACCACTTTTTGTAAAGCTTAAGATGTGATCTATGAGTCTAACAAATATCATTGCCAGACTCCATCATTTTCTTAGATTCGCATAGGTCAAAAGCTGACCCTGTCTAGGTTACTTCCTAGAGATATAATTACATCTTATTTCTACCCTTTAAGCCCTAAATCATTCTTTAATCATCCTTTCCAATTTTTTTAGAAAATTGGACAGGATCTCCCATTAACTTCCATGCTTCCAAAAATCACAAAACTCAAGGCAATAACATCAATAGCATCAACACATGGTAAATCACCACTTACCTTGACTTATAGCCTAATCCCTCTTGTCCTCTTTCCTCTTCTTTATATCTTCCTCATTATTTTTCTCTCTTGCTAATGTTGGTCGGCTTGTTCAGCTAATGAGAATGATAAAATGATGTAATATCATTCATTTATCCAATTAATAACATTTTCACTTCCTAATTTGTCCTCACATTTTTCTAATTTTTCATGCATGACGTTGGTTAACTTTTGGGCTGCAAATTTGGCATGAATTCTAGCTAAAATTGAACCAAATACTGCTCATCCTATTAGCTTTAATTCTAGGAGAAAATGTTATCTACCAAATGAATTTTCTATAGAGCCAGTATATAGACTATCTCTGAAAATTCCAAATTGACTGTCATTAGTCTCCAAATAATTCAAGGGTACTCCCCAATTTTTCTTATACATTATTTCCAAAAGTTACTATTTTCTGTATTTGGGCTTTCACTGATAAAATTTCATATAGAAAATCTTAGAAATTAATCTACATTTTCTTTTGAATTGGAAATAATTTTATAATTTATCATAATTATTGGGCTAATATTTTCTTCATTTAGATAGCTTTTTCGAGGCCTTTGGGTATTTTTCATATTTAATTCTAATTAATTCTTCTTCTTTAATTAGCTAGAAATTGATGTGAGATTTGGAAAATTCAGCTTACTTTATTTCCACCTTCCTTCATCCTATGTGCCTCATATACTTCATCTAGGAAATTTTCCTTTCATCCCTTGAATTTATGAAAATTTTCATTAATTAACTATAGCTAATTACTTTTAATTAGCCGTAAATAGCTATAATTGCTAGTGAAATCATATTACGTCTATTGTTTTATTACCTTAACATCATTCTGTATATTTTCTCCTTACTCTTTATCCCTTGTTAGCCCTTAAATAACTCATATCTTACATATGAAATTTAGGATGTTACACAACACGTCTACTAGAGGACATGGGCTACTCAAGTGAACTAATGTGATGTAAAGCTTCTTATACGAAGAGAGATTGGGCAAACAAACAGGTCCAAACGCCATAACAAAGAGGAATGAATAAACCTGGTCTCCAGCTAACATGATAAGGGAAATTGATGACAAAAGCTGTAAACATGCAATAACACACAAGTACCAACCAAACAACAACATGAAACAAATCGGTAAAAGGAAGAAACACAACATGATAGACCTCTAAGTGGCATATAAGGAATTTAGAGCTCCCTAGTAAGATCATCCAGGTGCTCGGAGCTTTTTGGTACAAGCTCTTAAAGAACCTAGAACATAAGCATCAATCTCATCTCATTTATGCTTTTAGAAGGGGAAATGATGCACCAAAGAGATATAGTAGAACGTTGAAAAAAGAAATAGTAATTCCTAATGATAACCCGAATGAGAAGAGAAAGAGATAAAAAATTGACACCGTAGACACCAAGGATAAAAGAAGGCAAGAGGATGCTCTTTGTCCTTATAAGTAGCGAGCAAGAAGCAGATATAACATCTTTGAGTAGAGCAACTAACTTGATCTACTTAACTGGAGCCACGAAAGGATAATCTGCAACTCATTTTCTAGAGATACAAGAATGGAGACTTGATGAAGAGGCTTGAAAATCGAGTTGGGTTGAACATGGTGGGGCTTGATAAAGGCTAGCAAGAAGAGGATAATAAGTAGAGGTGTCAGCCTAAATTTTAAGTCTAGATGAGCAACGCAAATAAAATAATAATTAGACAAATAAGCATGACCCGACTTAGAGCAGAAGACCCAAGAACATATCAGAACACAATTAATTGGCCTGCTATAGTGATTGCATTGTAACCCAACACTACACCAACAATGATAGATAGAACTAGCAAGTTTAATGATGGAGACAAGTGGAATTGACACTTTATATCCAATATGGAGCATGAAAGAAGGTGGAAACCAAAGACCACCAAAAACAAAAATCTTGATACACAAGCCCCTAAAGCAAGATGACAAACTAGAATCAAACTCTAAGAAGGTGCCAAAAGCATCACCAATAAAATGAGCAACCTCCAACGTGTAGTAATCAAGGGGAAGATCAGGCAGTTAATCTAAACAAGGAAGTTCAAGAAGGATACTATAGATAAGGGAACATCTGGTTTCCACGCTGAGACAATGATAGAGAGCCCTTGAAGTAGCCAAAGATATTGACGAAGAATGAAATAACAGTCCCATGTATCTCAAAAATCAAGAACAAATTGATTTTGAAACTGTTGCACAATAAAAACTCGATCATTAAGGCACTAATGCAAATCAGTAAGGGCCTGGAGCTTATAAACATGAATAGGTCGGTGATAGATAATATCTGTAAATAAAAAGTGGTGTCAACTTAAGTGCTCAAATTTTCTCGTCCCGACCTTCCTGTCCAAATCCCAAGTAATTAGAATGGGAAAATTCAGATTGGGAAAAGCATTATTTGGGATTGGGATTCCCTGATCCCAATTTTTAATTTTTTTTACATTATTCAATATTCATTATTAAATAATCTATAAATTCATTACTCATCTTACTATCTTAGTTCATACTCATAGCTAGCACTCTCTGGTCTCTCATTACAGTCCTGAAAATATATAAATTTTTATGATTTTAAGATTTTGTAACTTAAACTCACTTTAAATTTCTGTATTGAGAGTTATATGCACTTATACTAGACTAATTTTGTACTTGATTAATTATATATGTGTCTTAGATTGAAGCAAACATATTGGTACAAGAACTTAAGCCCATTTTTGGTCAAAATTGGGCCAAAATTCATTTAGCAAAAAAAAACCAAAATTCAAGAATTCCCAATCATGTGCTTGGATTTCTTGCCTCGAACCCTTTTCAAGAACGAGATCAGGATTGAGAATGGATTTCCTTATCTTATCATGTCCTGAGATCACCCTTAGTGCCGACAATAGCCTAAGTATTGAGCACTCATAGATGGGAGAACCATATCGACTGGAGAAGAAAATCAAATTTGAAAACTAGCAGTAAAAAATGAAAACAGAGCACCAAGGAAGTAAAAAAGAGCAACATGAAAAAGATCTAGTAAAAGGTAGAATAAGCAACGAAGAACCACTGCCTTAAGATCTAGCAAAAGCTTAACGCAGTGGTGAAGACCACTACCTTAAGAGAAAGGAGTTCTCTCCTCCACCAACCCCCTAATGTTCCAACAAGTTTCTCTTCACATTGTTCTTTATGTTGCGGAAGCCTAGTTTAAAGAGTTCAACCGATTATACTAAAAAAATCACAATACTATAAAACAAATTTTTTAGATATAATTTAATAATATAATAAGCTACAACTATTATAGCTAATAATAGGTACAAAATAATAATAGGCAAGACAACAATAAAAGGAACACCCAAATAATTACAAATTATTGCTACTTAATAATTTACACAAAGCAAAAATATATAGAGAGAGGAAAAACAAGTTGTCTTATAAGTGGTGAAGGCAATTGTTGGGATGATATTTGAAGTGGAAGGTGGCTCTTATATATATATATATTCAAAATAACGACATTCTCTTTACACACTGATAGGGGTGTTCAAGAAATTCTGATCCTGATACTCTAGGCCCGGTCCTAGGATTAAATATGATGATTCCAATCTCAACAGAAATTGGGATTGAGACAGGGATCAACCTCGGTGATCCCGATTTAATCTCGATCCCAATTTTTTGTTATCTTATAAATGATCCTTTTATTTGTATATTCTTACTCCTATTAATTAAATTATCTTTTCAAAATATGTGTATAACATTTTTAGTGGAGTTGAACCTCATATATTGTGATACTAAGCTTAAAAATATATACTGCATAAAAATAATCATGAAGATGAAAATAATATCAATAAAAATTATTGCTAAACTCTAGATCGATTTATGTAATTATTATAGCTTTATTAGTTGTTAAATGAAAAAAAACCGGGAAATCCAGGTCTGGGATCTCGAGACTGGGATGTAATTCTGCATCCCGACTTAAACCCTAGACTGGGATTACCTAATTAAGGTCTTGGTTCCATGTTTGAACACCCCTACCACTGATGTCGGACCTTCTTTCAACATATATTAATAAATCTCTACCTTTGAAAAAATTGCCATACTCACAATTTCTCCTCACCCATGTTCAACAATGTTGATAAGGTCCAAACAATGTTGAAATTTGGTAGGATCCACCACTTTCGTTAGCTTATCAGAAAAATTTTGAGTTGTATGAATATTTTGTATTATGATTCCACCTTATTCTATAGTCTCTCATATAAAACGATAACAGACCTTAAGATGCTTTGTCCTTGCATGCTATACTTGGTTTTTTGCTAATTGAAAGCACTTTGAATATCACAAATACTATGATATCTTCTTGTATAATACCAAGTTCTCCAAACAATTATTGAAGCCAAATTGCCTCCTTTACGGTCTTTGTAATTGCATGTACTTTGCCTCAGTGGTAGATAAAGCGACTGTTGTTTGCAAGTAGACTTTCAACTAACTGGTGCTTTTACAAAAGTAAACACATAACTAGAAGTTGATATCCGTCTAACCAAATCACCTGCAAAATCTAAATCACAATACCCAACCAAACTTTGATCATCTTCTTGCTCAAAGACCAGTCCAAAATCTACAATATTACAAATGCACCATAGAATCCATTTCACAACTTTCTAATGTTCCTTTCTTGGATCATGCATATAGCTACTCACAACTCCAATGGCTTGTGAAATATTAGGTCTTGTACAAACCATTGCATATATCAAGCTACTAACAACATTTTCCTATGGTACTCTTGACATATATTCTCGTTTATCTTCATCTTCTAGCGATATATTGACATTAAGCTTAGAATGAGGGGCAAGTGGAGTGCTAACCGGCTTCATTTTTTTGGTCCATACTAAATCGATCTAGCACCTTCTTCAAATATTCCTTTTGAGATAAAAGGAATTTCTTTAATTGTCTATCTCTTGTTATCTCCATGCCAAGAATTTTCTTTACCTCACCTAAATCCTTTATTTTAAATTCCTCTTGTAGTTAAACCTTCTACTTCTCAATTTTTGCTTGATTCTTCTAAGCTATCAACATATCATTAACATACAAAAGTGTTAGATACAAGATTAGTTTTGATGATGTCAAATAAGGATGCCAAATATTGAAGAACAAAAGGTTTGCATTATGCATTTATTGTATGCATTAACTAACTCCTATATTTGATCAGAATTGTTTTGTAGTTTAGTCAAGCAATGAGTGAAGCCATCTAATAATATTATGGAGTATATTTAGAAGATCAACTTGATGAAATAAGAGAGAATGATGAAAGGAGATTATCCAAGAAAAAGGAGAATATATAGAGATGGAGTATTGATATTGATCAAGATAAAATACAAGATGTTAAACAACGAAGTTCTCAAATATGGGAGAAGAAGTCAAGTAAAGAAGTTATCAAGATAGATCATAAAGAAGATACTTGTCAAAGAAAACCAAGGAACAATATGTGGAAAATGATCAAGAAGAAGGAGAGGAGATTAAAGAAAGGACAACTTACAAGATTTAATGGGAGATCAAGA
>JBAGKO010000011.1:16600653-16620120 GCA_037177275.1 Acacia concinna | reverse complement strand
TCAAGCTTTGCTTGCCCTTCCATGTAAAAAAAAAAAAAGAATAATAAGGCCTAGAGGGAATGAGGACTGAAAATCTCTCTTTTCATGAAGATAATTTTTGTTGGCAAAATCATTTAAGTCCTAAGAAAGAGAAATAATTTATTAACAAGTTATATGGTAGCTCCCTAACTTATCAATATAGTTCATCAACTTGTTAATAGTAGCTTCTCACTTGTCAATGAGGATTTTTCTGAAATTATTTCTCTTACTTGAGATCTACATGCAATTCTCCCTTCTTTTTTTCAAAGCCACTTGTCTTAGCATTAGTAACAACAAGAATAATATTGCTTTTCCTGTCTTTTCTTTCAATTTCATTTTTCATCTTCGAAATGTAGCAACAATATAACGCATTTGTTTGGCCAAAAAAATATAACGCATTTGTGAGTTGTGTTGGTGACAAAGTTTTCCCCCCGTTTTCTTAAAAAATGAATTTTTAAGTAGGTGTTTTTCATTTTCATTATGATTATTATGAGTTATATTTTTATTATAATTAAAATAATGTAGTCATAAAACACAATTTATTGTTTTTATTATTTTTAATTTACTCCCAGCTTATTATTAAACACTTCAGTATATATTTCTTAAGATGACACACACACACATTGTTTAAATAATTAATCTTTTGACATAGAATATTCCTAACAAATGATAAAATTCTCAAATTAATTAAATATACCACTCAATCTTATTACATATATATATTGAGGATAATTTATAAATTTTATAATAAATAGCTAATTTATTTTATAAAAAAACTAATCTAATTATTTTTAGGGAAAACTTCAAAATAATACCCTCAAAATTTGAAAATCTCAAATAATTCTTTTTTGAATTGCTAATTAAATTTAGTCAATACCTAAGTTATTGTACAACTGATTTAAGCTTGTGAAATTTTGAAGGTATCTTATTAGAATTTGGAAAATCCCAGAAAAATAGTAAAGAAATGGTAAAAATACAATTCAATGTGGTGAAATCTGAAATTTCTAGATCATTTCTTAGTAGGAATCTAAAAGTTTTAGAATCTCAAAAATTTTGTGAAATTACGTAAATGCACTTAGATTTTCACAATAAAAGTATTTATATTTATAGCTTGAGTATTTATATTAACACCTCCAAAGGCTTTTAGGTAATATAATGTGTATTCAAGCTCTTAATATAAATACTCAAGTTGTGAATATATATACTCTTATTGTGAAAGTCTAAGGGTATTTATGTAATTCACAAAATTTTCAAAATTCTAAAAATTTAAGATTCCTACCAAGGACTAATTGAAGATTTTTAGATTTCACCACACTCGAATTGTTTTTTTATACCATTTCCTTAGTATTTTTCTGAAATTTTGCCATAGAACTTTTCTTTATTTTTATTAATCTATGTATTTTTATTTTTTTGGTATTTTAAATTGAAAAGAGAGATATTTTGCAATACCTCATTAGAAAATAAGTCCCAAGTTCGATATCCAGGCTGCCATGTTGAGCTCATGACTTGATAGGTAAAAGCAAAATGCTCTCACCATCAAGCCAGAGCTGAATTGGCGCCAGAAAGTGTACAGAGAACAGTATGAACAAATATAGAGGCAAACATACTTGACTTTTGTACTTTTAATCTTCATATAATAAATATCTTACATGCACAAAATATGTGCTCACAAAAACACAACCTATGTAATTAGAAAGAGATAGAATGGAGATAGATAGGATGAACAGATTATAATAGGTAGCTAGGAATTACGATATAGAGTTTATTGTTGGAAAAAATGAGGGAAAAAATCTCACTAAAATATTTATTGGTGAGAGTTCGGGTCCTCTGTGCCAAATTTGTAGGGTTTCTGCATTAAAAAAATATATTATATCTTTCTCAACAATAATTTTTTTTAGGGTGTTTTCTCCAAATTTTCCCATATAATATTATTGTATCCACACACACACACACACATCCATATAGCATTTTTCTTTCTAGTTAATTAAAGAATAAAAGACCAACAGATTCGCAAGTTGTTTGATCTGGACTGAAAAAACCGATTTTTTATATAGTTATGTTTGGTTAGACCTGAGTTGAGCCGATGCCCATAATTAGACTGAAAATCATAACATCCCTTTTAAAAAAAAAACAGATAAGTTTTGAGCCTAATGAAGATTAAAAATATATAAAAATCTACAAAAAAGATTATAAATAAAATGAACCTGAAAAATATAATATATTTTTTGAACATCTGTATTTATATGGTGTTATTTCATTGAAAATTTTAAATATAATTATGTTAGTATTTTGACAATTAGACTTATGACAAATTATTTCTTATATATATTATTATCTATGTATATAATTGACTTATTTAATTATTACGAAATGATTCAAACAAGTCTAATTGGTAATTAGTTGAACCATGAAAACAATGTTGGATCCAACTTCTAAAACTTCCATACAAATTTCATAATTGAAGAGGGTTATAATTTGTAAGAGTTGTGAATGGCAGCACTGCGCAAGACCAGAGTCTCCATGGTCAAGCCTGGACCAAACCCAAACAGAACACCCCAATCAGGTCCTTCACCAGTGGTAGCTCTTCCTTCTTCCATGGATTTCCTTCTGATTTCATCTAAAATGAACAGCACACAAGCACTGGACATGTTCCCATGTTCTCTCAGTACGTGTTTGGTTGCTCTCAGTTTCTGTTCCTCCAACCCAATTCTCTCTTCTATCTCAATATTGCACTATCCAGAATAACGTATTCCAATCCTTGATTCCAATCAAACTCATTGCTTCTTCAAGGCTTTTCTCTATATTCTCTCCTATCAAGCTTGTCAGATTCTTCTTTAGATGCGGTGTGCATCCTACTTCACGTAAGTGTCCTTCAATGGCGCCTTCAGAGTTTGGCAGAATCATCTGTGACCCGGAAACAAGATGAAACAGTGATCTTTCAATGGAAGTTTCTGGGTTTGATCCGACAATCACAGCGGAAGAACCATCGCCGAAGATAGCGTGGCTGATTAGTGAGTCTATGTGTGTTTCAGAAGGTGGGTGGATGTTGACGGAGGATATCTTGGAGCAAACCGTGGAGGATGGTGGCGCCGGCGAAGCAGCCTTGGAAGTATAGCATGAAGCGATTGGTGGAACGGTTGAGACCTAAGAGGTTGACAAGGTGGCAGTCGGCGCTGGGCATGTCGGTGCCGGAGGTGGAGCATAAGATGAGGTGGGTGATCTCAGATTTGGGTCTTCCCCATCATTCAATGGCTTTTGAAGCTGCCTTTTCACCGAGTTTTGGAATCTCCATAATCACCATGTCTTGGCGGTAAGTGAAGGTTCGCTTGCAGAACATAGATTAGGGTTTTGTTTCAGCATCTCTTCAGTGAGGTACGAATATCGCTTCTTTATCTTGGATTTCTCACCTATATTAAGTGATAAAATTTGAAGATCTTAATGGTAGTATACGTGTGAGTAAATTGAGGATTTGTTTTAGTTTAAATAATAATTAAAATGAGTATAGCAAGGAAACTAACACACTATATTATACATAATTAATTCAAATAATTTTTAAATGTATATAAATTAGTTAATTATTAACTTGGACCCTATATTGAGAATATGAATAGCTAATAGGGAAAATTGTGTTGAGGTCCTGAATAAGGGAATATACGTTAAAGATGTCTTAAGATATAAATAAATTACTATCAGATCCCATAGAGTTATTAATGGCACCCCAAGGGTTGTTAATGACAACCCTATAGCAACCCATCGGGTTGTTAATTGGGACCTTACAGTAATTTATTTATATCTCGGGATCTCTTTGACGTAAATTCCCTTATTCATGACCTCAACGCAATTTTTCCTGGCTAATATATATTTTGTAATTATTACCCTACTATAAAGTGTGTAAATAAGCAAAACTAGGGCAAGAAGGAGGAATATACATTATGTGATTATTACCGTACAATTGATGAAAAATTATCCTTATTTAAAATTTTTGTTAGTATGAAGAACATGCTATGCTCTAATATAATACATAAAGTACTTGGAATTATAATATATACACACACAGAAAGTATACACATAAAGTGCTTGTACTCGGTAGAATTTTATATAGAGAAAGTAATAGCACTTGAATTTATGTCTATCTAATTAATGAAATTTTGAATAGAAACTTTTTCACCGATTTAATTTTCCTAACAAATAGCACACGCATATAAAAATAATTTGGGAGCTACATATCAAAGAGTAATTTTTTTCTCAATTTCTCTTGGGGAGATGTATTGAAGCAATGATATATATATATATATATATATATATATAAACACACACACACACACACTTACAAATGCGTTGAAACTTGGCCTTGAGGTGAGTCAAGTGTTGAGTATTGGTGACCCTAAAGTAATAGTCGGGATCGTCTTGGTAGACGCAGGTGGAGGGATTGGCTGTTCCAATGGCTAGAACGGTGGCTGTGCCACGACCTCTCTGATTCTCTCTGATCTCTTCCAAATATTCCATTTTTCTAATATCAGCCATTAGATCCTTATGGTGTAGCCTTCGCTCAAAATTCTCAAGAGCATTTGATGAAAGTATTGTGTGGGCCAAAAATGATAAGTTGAAGAGTATTATTTATAGACACATCACAAAATGGGTCTACGTATCCTAACTCTTTATGTGCATTATTAAAATGCACAGATCTCCCACATCAATATATGATGAGGTAGTTGTGAGTTGTCATTATATTTTCTCAGGGATCAAATCCCAACACAATAAAAAACCAAAATTTAAATATTCATCAATCAATCATATTTATAAGATATTAGTTTTGCCTATTACTGCACACACAAACCAAGGCAACTAATTCATGTATTTAAAATTATTCATTTTTCTACAAATGCCTCTAATTCAATATTTCATCACGTCATACATATAATAGTAAAATAAAGATAATTTAATTATGTGTATAAAAAAATAATTAAATATAACATATATATATATAATATTTTTATAAAATATCTCTTGTATGACCCTTTGAGCCACATGTTGTCTAACAGTTTTTTTAGATTCTATTATCAAATATTTACATAACCGAATAATCCAGATCAAGACTTTGCCACTAGAATGCCACTTCTCCAGAGTTTTTTTTTTCTTTTGAATAAGGTGCGATTTAAATTCAGTTTACCCACTTTGTAGTTTAGTTGATCCCCACTAGAGTTAATACTATTATATCTTAAAAACAATAGTTAAAATTTTATACATAATGAATGCTATAGTATAAATAAAACCAGTACTCCGGAAAATTTGTATCTTGTAATGTAATTTTTCTATTTTATATTAAATATTTATTACATTTTGTCGCATACTATTTATTATATTTTTATTTGGAGTTCAAATTTTGATTTTATGAAAGACATGAAAACAAAATATTATTCATTTTTAATTTCATTTAATATTTTATTATAATAAGTATATAACATGAAGAAAAAAATACCTCGCCCTTCAGCCGTAACCCACCCCTCCAATCCCCCCCGCCGCAAACCTACTGTTCCCCCATCCCTACTAAATGCGGGTGTATAAAAGGAAATATTTTTCCTCTGTCTTATAAATATAATATATAAACTAAAAAATGGTTAATATTACTATCGCTCCTTACCACATGATTAAACTTTAGTTTATTCTATTTAATTTTAAATCATAGTGTTATGTCTCCATAATTTCTTTTCCGTAAAAACATTTAAAAAAACATTGTCTATTGATCAATCATGCCTCTTCTATTCCTATTTTTATATTTATTCAATATTTTTAACTTCTCTTATACGAGGGAATGATTATAGAAGTGTTCGACTGCATGTGGATCAACAACAACAACAAATCCTTAATCATATTCGATGGGATCGACTATATAGATCACACAATATATCTACTGCATGTGGATCAAGCTTATAAAAATTGATAATTTGAAAAAGCCTAATATTTTCAAATACATCATTTGTAATCCTATAATGTTATTGTGACAAAAAAAATGATATATATTATGGTGTTATTATGTTAATTATTAGATACGCATAGTTGCATGTAAAAGAGAGGTATTTTCAAATACCTCATTTTTTTTCTTCCATCATGCGAAACAGGTGGATCCAACGGGGTCCTGCGGTTAAGTGTCAAAAACGTTAACTAGCTAGTCCCAAGGCGATCCAGCTCGGTTTTACAAACAAAAAATTAAAAGGTGAGCTAAAACTTTATAACTACCGTAGAATGGTGAATGCAAAGTGTTCCCTTGGTTAAAGTGCCTATTTAAAAAGTTCATTAAGCTACTTTTCATTAATAGTGAAGTCACTATTCATTAAAAGACTGTTTGGGTGAGGGGAAGAAATTAACGAGTTTTTGTTAAATGAGTTGCTTTTGTTAAAAGTAACGTAAAGCTACTTATCCAACGGTGACCACCCTTCTCTTCCCATTTCACTATTCTCTCTCTAGAAAACACACACAGTCAGCAGTGACCCCACCCCATTCTATTCCTATTTGTTTTTTCTCTCTCCAGAAAACACACACAATCAGCAGTGACCCTGATCCCATTCTCTTCCCAATTTCGTTTTTCTCTATCCAGAAAACACACAAAAAAATTTATTGTGACTATATGAAAAGAGTGATCTCACTCTACATATTACATAATTATCAAATTTAAAATATATGACAAATTTTTTATAAAAAAAACTCTATAAAAAACATTATAAATTACTTTTCATCTTCTATCCAAACGTACCTCTATTAGAAAAATAAAAGTCACTTTTGTTACTTTTTATCTAAATACAAATAAACTTTTAAAAAGTAATTTTTTCTTGAAGCCACTTTTCATAAGTTACTTATCATCAAAAGTCATCTCTACCTAAACAGGGTCTAACTCATTTAACCTTTAATTTTTTAAACATAAAAAAAGTAGATTATTAAAAACATAACCCTTTCAGTATTACTGCGCCCGACTTATTTATAAGAAATAAATCATTGTTAAATTAACTATAATTTGTTTTCAATTTAAGCTTTAGAGGTCGTACATAAACGTTCTTAATAAATAAATAAATTTAAATTGCTAAAACTTTATCTTAACAAATATTGACAAAAAGTCCCGTCTATGTAGTGTTGTCGCTTAGCTCAAAAATAATGAGTGATAAGAATAATGATTTAAGTAGATGATAAGGCTTATTTCTTTGTTGACAATAAATCAAATTCATATGTGCTTCAAGTACACAAAAATAAATAGGCACCATCACTTTTCTGCATATGAAAGACCTAGATATGGTTAAAAAGGGGGAAAACAGAAACCCAAGGATATGCAAACATAAGTAGAAACCATAGCATCTAAAAACACAACTACCTTGCACTATCTGATTAACACACAAACAACACACTGACTTGGAATCATTTAAATTTACATAGTCCTTTTCTCAGATTGAGGAATTACAATAGGACTCCTCACTTTATGCTTGCCATCAGTCCATATCAACTCACCAAATGAAGGCTCTGAAGTTGTAGTTGAGCGTCTTACCTGCAAAATGACCATATAGCTCTTTTTTTGGTTTGTCCTCTCGAAGATCAAAGTTTTTGGAAGAACAACAACCTTAACTCCTCTTGGGGCTTTGACATTTACAGTATATATGCTTGGAGGCCCAACATTTGCAACTGTACGAGTAATATTTATAGGTTTCACACCTAGGAAAGGCACTGTGATAGAAGGATAATTGAAATCTTCTAACCTATAAGACTTGGGACATTTGTATGGCTTGTTATAATTAATTGATTCTACTATTCTTTCCTCATAAGCAGAAGCACATAACAAGTTCAGGTAATCAGAAGGCTTCAGATCATAAACAAGTCCCGGGTCTATTGCAAGGTTAGGTTTAATGTGTCCAGAACCATAGTGAAATGGAGTTGCTATTTCACCATCTCGTTCATCTACAATTGGCCTATTGGTGTTATCCTGGGTGGTTGCTGGATGGGCAAATATTTTGTTGGAAATGCTTTAGTTAGCAAGAAAACAAAAGTAGGAAAGTATAATTGAGAATTTTTTAAAGGGCCACAAGGCTAAATTTATTTCACTCAAGAATTAGAAAAATTTTTAAAGTTCATTTCAAGACTAAAGACTAAAATAAAAGTAAGTTTTGTAGATAAAAAGACAATGATGCATTTTGTTTTATGAGCAAGTGTGTGATTCTTCATGAGAACTTCATTGAAAGTTTCCCAAAACTATAAACGTGACAATAAATTTTGTACCAGTGGTCATAATCGCTGATTTGATAGCAGTTGGACTCCATTTAGGATGACGATTTTTGAGAAGACCGGCAATGCCAGCAACATGAGGGCATGCTAGATAGGTTCCTGATAGAATATTATAGTCAAAGCAACCTACATCTGAATCTAGATTGGTGGGACTTGCCCCTGATGAATAAGCCGCAATTATATTCTAACCTGGTGTAGTTACATCAGGCTAAAATTTTAAAAAAATAAATAAATAATTAAAAGTTGTTATGGATCACAGAAACTCATCAAACCATGTAGTTGATTGAGGGATTTATATAGATGGTTTGAGAATGGATAACCTTGAGGATTGAAGGCAGATTCAAGTTGGGTCCTCTGGATGAGAATGAAGAAACCTTAGGAGCGGGCTTTACAGGGACAAGTGTTTTTGAGTTATTCAAGATTGCGGTAAGGTTCCTACATTGTATGGACAAATGTAGGCAAGTTATCACAAATAAATTCAAAACCAATTTTAAAAGAATTGGTACATGAGAAAGATGTATAGTAATTACTAGACATTAAAAGGATATTTTTCTTGGACGGATGTATTTTATTTTTTATTTTTTTTGTATCATCAGCTTTCCCACACTGGAAATATCCAAAACTTGAGCATAAGCTATAGCTGTGTTCAATTCCTTATAATTTTGCAGAATCATTTTCAAAGCACCTGCACGTTTTGTCTCTTGTCCCTTATCCACAGGCCTTAGACTTTGTTCACACCACAAGTGCACGGGTGGTAGTGTCAAGTAATCAAGTAGTGAGTAAATATTGTTCCCATGGAGATTTGTCAGCAAAGTAATCAAACAATAGGCTAGTGGATTCAACTAAGTTGAGCTCAAACAACGGTTTGGTTTGATAAGATAAGTTTTGAAAACTAATTCTAAAATGAGAACAGTTGTAAAAGCAATTAATTCTTTTAACTTATAAGATAAAATGGGTCTTAGGATTATTTTTCCTATTTACACTTCATAAAACATAATTAACCTCCTCTCTATTAGCAATGCAATTGACAAAATGTGTTAGTTTAGGGTTCACAAGCACTTGACCAAGCTCTCTCAAGTCAACATCAAGTTTCTATCTTCATTAAAATACTTAATCTCTTGATACAATTAGTGAAAATTAACATTAAGCTTCAACCCTAGTGTGACAATGCATGGCTATTAAATATATATCTATTTTACTATCCATTCATCAAGCAAACTTCAAGTCAAGCATGATTGTAACCAAGTTCAACACTTAGGTTAGCTTTATAAAGTCAAACCTAAGTGAACAAATCACTCTAAATGAAGGCCAAGCACTTAGAAGCTTTAAGAGTAGATTAAAATCAACACATAATCATCATTAATCACCAAAAGAGAGGAGTTTCAAGAATTTATCCATACAAAGGGTCAAAATAATCCTATAATCAAAGTTCTACCTACATATGCTCATAAACCCATAAGAAAATGTGGATACATAAGAAAAACAGATCATGACAACAAAATGACAGTAAAATGAAGAAGAAGGAGAGGAAAAACCAAGAAGAGAAGCTCAAATATATTCAAATCTTCAATTCCTAGCTCAATCTCCACCTTAATCTTCAAACCCTAGCTTAGAGAAGCTCTAAAATGCTCCAAAGAAACCCTAGAAGTGTCAAGAATGGTCTTTTGGTCTAGTAAGGAGCTATTTATAACATTCTGGTATGACTGACAATCAAAAAGCACAGTTGCATTAAATGGGTGTTGGCTGCTGACAGAAAGTTTTTGGCTGCGGCTAAGAATTTACATTGAATTTCTTGGCCGCGAACAAAAACCTTCAGACTTGAAAATTCTGACTGATCTTCTGCTGCTTCCCTTGTCATCTTTCCTTGTTTTTTCCACTCTTTATACATTGGCATGAGCTTGAGATGGGCTTCCTCCATGGTTCCAAAAGTTGATCCTATCATATACAAAACTTAATCAAAGCAAAAGATTTAAATAAAGCCAAAATAACAACAATTTTGATTCTTTGTCCTAATTATCAACTATGCTCACTTTCTTCCTAAATGTGATCTTCAATGTGCATAAAGTTACCAAAAGGAGCAAGAATTTAGAGGTAAATGTGCCATTTTGACATGAATTTTGCGGAGTTAACAGTACATTTGAAAAGTTTCAGTCTTTGGATTAATTAATATTTGTAATCAACTAATTTCCGAAGCACTCTTTTCTGTCATGGACATCTTATAAGCTTCCTCAAGTAATTTTCTTTTAATAAGTGATTGTTTTAGTTGAATCAGTGGGAAATTTGTATATGCTCATGTGTTATATAGATATCACACAATAAAGTCTGAGTGTAGAGCTAACTTAATTACCTCTTTATTGACATTCTATCCATATGACCTGAGTTCATGGTCATTAAAATTAATTTGAAAACACGTAGCCTCCCCTCCCCAAACTAAGAACTATAGTAAAATTGCGCTTATCTTGGTATGGATATCTCAATTTTAAACCTCAATTTAAATTTAAATTATGATTTAAAACATCTCACACCCTTTTGTAAAAAGAACATTACTAAATAATACAAACCTTTTTGTAAGATATATACTAGATTAAGAATTCTGATAATGGAGCTGAGGATGAATATAATTTACAATACGTATTATTAAAGGAAGAGCCCAATTTGTGCCTTATGCGTGTTGTGACCTCTTCAGGTCAACGAACTTAGTCATAAAAAGTAGACTTAATTAATCTTCACCTGAAGAACTAGAAAAGAGTTTTTGATCGAAATATTGACACATTTCCTTTATTCTCTCATGCGTGGTCTTTCATGTACATCATATTTTCATCATGACTGAATAAAGGTATTTTTAGAAAGAAAATTATATTTAAAAATCTTACAATTCAATTAAAACACGTTATATATAGGCACATATGGATTATTATTCTGACCATATTAAGAAAATATATGTAGTCATGAAATTTATATAGGATCCTCTGCAGCAGCCACGATAGGCATTTTAGAGAAAAAGCTACAAGACAAATTGGATTAGGACACAACGCTGGTGGATGAATCTGAAACAACGAATTTCATAGAAATTGCTCGCTGATATAAAATTTAAATTCCAAAATAAAAAATTCCGAAAAACTGGCCCCCAGATTTTATTTTAATCCTCACTTCTTCATCATGATCATCCTCATTTGTTTGTTTCTATATAACGCATGCAATTAGGCTGTTTTAAGATTCGTCTTTCTATCTCTTGTCAATTCATTATCTAATTAATGTATATATATTAATAATTATTTTATGTTATGCTTTCTATAATATGGATTCATAGCGTCATCTTCTTGGTTTTTTTTTTGGTCATACTTCCCTCAACTTCAATTATATTTTTCTCTTTATATTTTAGGATGACTCAAGAAAAAACAGAAGTTGATCAGCCAAAAGTTCATCCACGTGGACTTCATTGGTGAATCTTCATTATGATATTATTACCAACATTCTTGTCAAGCTTTCACTTAAGTATGTTTTGAGATAATGCTTGAGGTGAGAAGAAGCAGTAAAATAGCACTTGTATCTCTTGCGAGTGAGAGATGACAAATTTAATATAGTGAACGCTTGCAATAGCTTGCTTTGCTTTTCGGCTATCCAATTAAAAGCAATGGATTTATCATCACCAATGACACATTAGATAATGAAAACACGATGAATTAATATGTTATTTATTGTGGATTAGGTTATCTTAAGAACACTAATAAAAATGATAGACTTATTACAATACAAGCATTAGGGATTAGATTATGGAGAAATATCAAATAGCTCCACTTTCTTTTAGTTATCACATCATTTTAATTTGTGACCAGTAGCACCCAAAATTATTCAAATGGTACCAGTGTCATTTTAACTGTGACAAATAACAACCAAAATAATTAACTATGATATGCAGTCTTTTTTTTTTTTTTTTCCATTTTATCTATGAAATATATAGAACTAAATACCCCTAAAAAATTTATCTTTTACTCCATGAAATCTTCCAACTTTCGTAGCAACGTAAATATATGAAAAACAAAACGATTAAAGAGTGCATTCAGTTAATTAAATATGTTTAGACGTCAATTCAGATTCTAATTTGTAATTGATACCCACACACAATTAAATAAATTCACAATAAATTCGTTGTTTTTTTGCATGAAACAATAATTTCAATTATGCACTTAACAATTTTCACTATCGTATTTAAAAAAAAAAAATTCAAGAAGAACAAGGTGAAGAATACGAATGTGACTAATTCCTTTTAAAGTTTTTCAGTGAAAAGTTGCGTTTGCATTTGGAATCGTGTTTTGTATATAACTGGTGTTGAAATCGTGCGTATATCGAATTGTTTACACTGGACTTGTGAGCCTCAGGGATTAGTGGCCCAATCAATGTGTAATTAAGTGGGCCTTATACTAAACATCACAGACTGCTCAACCATTCTTTTTTCGCATTAAAAGGATAACTCTTTTCCGAAATATAAACTTCATTTTAGGTTTGCTTATAAATCATATTACATCTTGGTTTTCCATTTTACCCGACAGTATTTATTCTATCTTGTACTTATCCCTTTTACAAATAAAGACAGATCGGTTATTTGAAACTTACAATAATAGAAGGATAGAAAACAACTCTATTTTTTTTTTTATCTATAAGATATCAAAATATCACTAATTTTATACATAATCTAATTATGAAAAGGGACTTAAAAAAATTGGACAGGTCTCCATTTTTGCTGTGCAATGTAATGCCTACCGCAATGTGATGATTAAGTAAATATGGTAGCTAACGCCTTGGCAAAAGAAGCTCTAGAGAAAGTTGCTGATTTCGTTGATTTTTCTCAAGCGACTTCTTCTAGCTATTTCCAGTATTTTAAGTTGGGAGATGATATTCGGTGGAGTCCCATAGTTTGGGGACGGGTTTTAAGTTATTTTATGAAAAATAAAAAATATTTTGAGAAAATTGCAATGAGGTCTTAAATAAGGAAATTTATGTCAAAGTGGTACTAAGATAAGAAAATACTACTGTTAAGTATCAAATATAAGGAATATATTATTGCCAAATCTCAATTAACAACACCGAAATTATTAATATCGCCGATGGGGTTGTTAATGACAACTTCAGGAGGTTGTCATTAACAATCCCATCAGCGCCATTAACAACTCTGAGACCTGATAATAATTTATTTCTATCTCGGAACCACTTTGACGTAAATTTCCTTATTTGGGATCTCACTGTAATTTTCCCTATTTTTTATTAGTATCATAAAAAATGGTTTGTGCGTCTATGTATATCCTTATCAACATTTTCGCTAATCTACTTTAGTTGGCTAAAAAAATGAACTTCTTTCGACTAATTTAAATTTAAATTAGTTTTAAATTATTAAAATTATCTTTAATCAAACTAGAAGGCTTATAAATAACCTTGAGGGCTTCAAAATTTCCAACATCACCCACCTTTTGAAAACTGATCGGAAATGAACGGGCAGATTGCAAGCAGAAATTCATTCAACGTTCATCCTACCTTTGCCTTTCACAAACACTTCACCCATCTTTTGGAGGGCTCTCCTCCTCAACATTGCTGAACATTCATTCTCCCTTTTCTTTTTTTCTTTTTTCAAATGGAGCTCATAGGCTCAGGCAGGCACTAACGGCCTGAAGTTACAACAATGAGATCAAACCCGTGACCTTCTCCCACTTGGGATATACCATTACTACTAGGCTACAAGGCCTTTGGTTCCTTTTCTTTTACAAAGGGGTTATTCATCTTTTGCTCTTTTATATATATACTACTAAATAACAGAAAAAAAGAAATATTTCATTGGCTCTATACATAAACGTGTTGATTTGGAGGGCTTTCCTCCACAAAATTGGCAAGTATAGAGTGTTTGTGACAAGTAACACCTTTTTTACAGTGTTTATAAAACAAATTAATCTTATCCAAATGATAAAAGTGCCATTTTAACTTTGCGACAAAAAATAACAAAAGAAATTAATCTTATTAAGAAAACACAACCTCTTATCCTTTTGTCCTTCCCAACAATCCTTACATGGTGATTGGAACATCTCTTTTACTAAAAGTAAAATACTTGCTTATGTTTTGTTGTAATCACTTTCTTTTAGTTATCATTTTTACTAAATGGTGCCAGTGTCATTTTGACTTTGTGACAAATAGCACCCAAATTAATAACAAAACGGTGGGTAGTCATATTTGTTCCTTTTATCTATGAAATATACTAAATACGCCTAAGAAAATATACCTTTACTCTATGAAATTCACAACATAAATAAATGCAAAACACAACATTCAATTTTTTTTTTTGCTTTCAGTTAATTAAATATGTTTAGACATAAATTCATATTATATATTGTAATGATACCCACACGCGTAATTAAATAAACTTACAATAAATTCAATTTTTTTGCCTAGACAATAATTTCAATTATCCACTTAACAATTTTCACACAATAAATTCATTTTTTTTTGCCTTAAATAGTTAAATAGCGCTAACTTCCATTAAATAATAGAGAGAAGATCGGTGAGTCCCACATAAAAAAAATTATTTCATTTGGTCTATACTAAAACATGTTGATTTGAAGGGCTCCCCTTATCCAAATGATACAAGTGTCATTTTAACTTTGCGACAAAACATTACAAAAGAGACTAATCTTATTGAAAAAACACAACCTCTTAGTCCTTTTGTTGCTTACCAACAACCCTGTGATTTGGAACATCTCTTTTTCAAAAAGTAAAATGCTCTAATTAATCACTTTCTTACAGTTATCATCTTTACTAAATGGTGCAAATGTCATTTTAATTTTGTGACAAATAGCACCCAAATTAATAAGGTAGTCATATTTTTTTCCTTTTATTTATGAAATATGTAAATACCCCTAAAAAAATATATCTTTTACTCTATGAAATCCGCCAACTCTCGTAGCAACGCACATAAATGCAAAACACAGCGCATTCAATTATTTTGTTTTTTTGCCTTCAATTAATTATATATGTTTAGACATAAATTCAGATTATAAATTGTAATGATACCCACACACACAATTAAATAAATTCACAATAAATTCAATTTTTTTTGCCTGAAACAATAATTTCAATTAACCACCTTTCACACAATAAATTCAAGTTTTTTGCCCTAAACAGTTAAATAGCGCTAATTTCCGTTAAATAATAGAGAGAACGCCGACCTACCGAGCAAAAGTTAATGGAAGTTGGCTCTAGCATTGCTATATTTGTTCTTAAAAATAAATTTTTTATTGCCACTTTTTATATTAAAAATAGATAATTCTTATTATGCCCATAGTGATATTTTTTTTTTCTAAATTTGTACCTTTTCCCAAAAATAATTTATTATACATTACTTTAAAAATTTTATAAACTAATTTAAATTTAAATTATTTTTAAATTAATTTAAAATAATTTTAATCAAACTGCAAGCCTAAAGTCATGAACTGGAGCGCTTTATAAATAACCTCGGCGGCTCACAATTTCATAACACTTGCTTCTACATATCTGTCGCCTAGCTCACTTCCCATACTTCCCATAATGGTTGTGGCTTCTTTAGCTCTCACGAGAACCACAATATGTGTTCTGAATGTTATGAGGATTATATTCTCAAGCTCAGTCTAGAGATATGTGAATCAACATCTTGTGATCAAGATATCCATAAACTTGATGGGCACACGAATAATGAGTCTTACAAGGATGATGTTATTAAGCTCGCCTTACAGATGTGTGAATCGTCTTCTCTATTTTATGATCAAGATTTGCATACACCTTATGAGCACAAGAACGTGGATTCTTTGTTCTCTGCTTCTAAACTTAACGAATCTAAGAAGAAAACGAGGTGCAAGAGTTGCAACAAAAAGGTAGGAGTAACAGGATTCAAAGTGCCGATACGGAGACTTGTTTTGTGGTAAACACAGATACCCAGAAGAACATTCTAGGATGGTAGATTACAAGCAGCTGATGGGCCGTCAGCTCATTCAAAACTAGAACCCTTGTTGTAAAGCTGATAAACTATTATTAAGAGTTTAGATTTATAGCCTACTAAAGTTTGACAATTCATTCCTTTGTACATTTGAAAAATTTCAGTCTTTGGATTAATTAATATTTGTAATAAACTCGTTAGGCAGTTTTTTGCTGTTATTTTATTATGGGCATCTTATGTTTTAGTTGAATCTGAATGAATTTTGTATAAGCTTATATAGATATCACAAACAAAGTCTTTCGGTGAAGAGCTAACCTACCTCTTTATTCATATTCTATCCATATGACCTGAGTTCATGGTCATTAAAATTATTTAGTAAACCGGTAGCCTCCCTTCCCCAAAATAAGAACTATAGTAAATTTGTGGCAAAAACAAATACCCAGAAGAACATTCTAGGATGGTAGATTACAAGCAGATGGGTCGTCAGCTCATTCAAAACCAGAAACCTTATTGTAAAGCTGATAAATTGTTATTAAGAGAAACAGAGACCGAGACTTGCAGAGGAGGATCACGCACGCCATTCACCCACAACACAATCATTCATCCACTTACTTGGCCATCATGACATTCACCTTCATACACCATCATCGACCTCCAGATCATAATGGCTCATCTGTTTCTGGTTTCTCTGTCTTGCTTCGGATTGTAGAGCGTTGATCTAGCTCTGGGCTTTCCTCAAATCACGACAGATTTTTATCTCCTTGAGGGAGCAACCTTGTGGAATCTCTTAGGCCATTTGAGGTAGTTCTGAGCTGGAATCCATGGAGTTGAAGATGATTATATCTCTTAAAACCATGCGTAGCTGATTGGCAGTGGCTTTCCTAGAGTGGCAGATGGGGTTGAGCTTTGGTTCTTAATTAGAGTAAGCCATTGATTGCTTCTTGTATCTCTAATTTCTGATGCTATTGTAACCATGACTCATGAGTTCCAAAGAGTGATTATGATTCGTGTTGGCTGCACGTTTTGTATTAAATTTAGAGAGTGTTTGTGGAGTTGGAATTATGTTGTAATTTTCCTTAGAAATATGCAACTGTTCTATCTTAATTTATGTTAAGTATGTTTAATTTAGTTAGTTCAATTCATCAATTGTATACTTACTCTAGTTGATTAGGTTGTATAATTGCATGAGCTTATTGGATTTGCATACTTTCTCATAGTCATGAGAAGGGAAATGGCATTATTGTTTCAATTCTATAGAATTTCAGGGGCAACTTGTAATTCATACTAATTTTATGAATTATGAGTAGATAACTAACTAGTTGTTAGTTCATAAGCCCAATAATTCAAGTGAACTTTGGCTGCAATTATTCTTGAAGCAAGGATATCCCATTAAAACTCTAGGAAGCTATTAACATCACTAATTTCTCACTAAATTCACCTATCATTTTGCTCAAGCAATTTTTGATTTCATAGTCATTTAATTCAGTCAATAGTTTAAAAAAAATGATCATGAACTCATTTGCCTTTTTTGTCACTTGATAACTTGCTAAATTAAAGGTCAATTTCATATTGCTTTTAGGGAACATTAACTCTTCTTAGGCTTCTCGTGTCTTGACCTAGGCTTAACATCACTATTTTATAGGTTAACTTAAAATTTCTTTGATTTTTAGGGAAGACGGCAAAACCTACAAATTAGTAACACAGGGCTGCCCTTTGGGATGAAGTGATTTGAAACCACGTCGAGGATGTTGAATGGAGCAGTGGGATGAATGCACTACAAAAAAATTGGTTTTCGGTGACGAAAAAAGTCGCTACTGAAAGTACAAAAGTTGCCACCAAAGGTTATCGGTGGCCACATTTTGTCGCTGTCAAGTCGTTGCCAATGTGACTATGGGCGAAACTCATAGGTCACAACTTACAATAGCACCACTGAAAGTGTACAAATGTCGCTACTAAAAGTGAAAACAAAAACCACAAAGTCAAAGTCACCACCAAAGGTATTTGTCACCACCAAAGGTGGACTATTGTTGCCACCAAAGGTAGGGTATAAGTGGCGACAAAAGTCGCCACGGAAGGTTGGTATTTGTGGCGACAAAGGTGGACTATAGGTGGCAATAGTTGTCGGCACCGAAGGTAGGGTATAAGTGGCGACTTTTGTCGTCACTAATAGTCCACTTTTGGTGGTGACTTTTGTCACCACTGAAGGTGTGTATAGGTGGCGACCGAAGTCGCCACCAATATTACTTCTAGTGGTGATAAAAGTTGCCACTGAAAGTGTAATTTATTTTTTAATATGCTTTTTATTTTATAAATTAAAAATATTATTCCTAATGCATATAATAATAAAATACCAAAAAAGATTTTAAAATAAAACCATAAGATATTTGATAATAAATCCACATACAAAAAAAAGGGAACTAAAATGGAATCTTAAAAGATCAAGTAGTAAAATCCATAGCATTCTTAAATCTTAAGTTGGATTTCTCAAACTATTTAACATCATAAGCTATCAAGAGGAAATCAAGTCATAAACTATTTAACATCTTCTTGTTCTTGTTCCATCCTTGCACAATTTGCCGCACGGTCTTCTTCCATCTTTGCACGATCTGCCGCACGCTCTTCTTCCATCTTTGCACGCTCTGATGCAAGATTTACTTCCATCTTTTCTCATTCCTATTGAATTCTTCTATCAAATTCTTATTGCAGTTCAATGCGTACATGGTCAAGTGAACTTTAAGTAGACTGGATGTGAGCTCTCTTCCTTGGGGGATGTGCTCCATACCCTTTCCCTTTGACATGTCCTAACCTCTCACCAAGAACAATTGTCAACATCTCATCAAAAATGATTATGGAATCGTGTTATTTCACAATCCCACACACGCATTATAAATAAATTAATAAATGGGATATTAATTGGTTAAATTAAGGGAGGGCATGCATATATGAGTGAGGGGCGAGGCATGTGCGCCTTCTCTTGTCTTTTGAAAAGAAAAGAAAATCAAAATATTATATTCTTTTCCCACAAAAATCTTCATAGGGTTATAAAATCCTAAAGTTGAAAAAGGATGAAAGTATTCAATCAATTAATACAAATCTTTACATTATAATCTTGGAGCCCTCTTTGTTAAATCTGAAATGGCAATGTATTTAATGGTAATTTATTGTCTCACTGTTGGGTTTAAGGAAACCTAATACTATCAATTTACCCTCTTCACCAACCCCCTCCCCAACACATT
>JBAGKO010000011.1:16587669-16600553 GCA_037177275.1 Acacia concinna | reverse complement strand
CGTAATTCACAACACCAGGTACTACGTATTTACAACTCACAGTGTAAATACGTAGTACCTGGTGTTGTTAATTTAGACACCCGTGTTGTGAATTATGAAACTGGTGTTGTGAAAAATTCAGTGGCATTTTCGTAATTACCTGAAAAAGTACAAAACAGACTAATTTGAGATTTTCAGATTTCGCTGTACTGAATTGTCTTTTCCCTATTTCACTTGTCTTTTTTTAAAATTTTCCCTTTAAATATTCATCAATCAATCATATTTATAAGATATTAGTTTTGCCTGCTACTTCACGCACAAACCAAGACAATTAATTCATGTATTTAAAACTATTCATTTTTCTACAAATGCCTCTAATTCAATATTTCATCACGTCATAACTATAATAGTAAAACACAAATAATTAAATCATGTGTATAAAATATTTTTAAAATAGTTAAATATTAGATATACATATATATAATATAATATTTTTTATAAAATATCTTTTTTGATGACCCTTTGGGCCACCTCTTGTCTCGCATTTTGTCTTAGATTCTCTTATAAAATATTCAAATAACTGAATAATCCATATCAAGACTTTACCATTAGAGTGCCACTTCTCAAGAGATTTTATTGAATAAGGTGTGTGATTCAAATTCAGTTTACCCACTTTGTAATTTAGTTGGTCCACCACTAGAATAAGTACTATAATATTTTAAAACCAATATTTAAAATTTTATACATAATGAATGCTATAAATAAAACCAGTACTACGGGAAATTTGTATCTTGTAATGTAATTTTTCTATTTTATATTAAATATTGTCTCATCCGATTTATCATATTTTATTTGAAATTCAAAGTTTGATTTTATTAATGACATGAAAACAAAATATTATTCATTTTTTAATTTCATTTAATATTTTTATTATAATAAATATATAACATAAAGAAAAAAGATACCTGGCCCTTCAGCCTTAACCCATCCCTCCAACCCCCCGCCGCAAACCAATTGTTCCTCCATCCCTACTAAATGCCGGTGGATAAAAGGAAATATTTTTCCTCTATATCTTAGAAATATAATATATAAACTAAAAAAATGGTTCATATTATTGTTGGTCTTTACCATATGATTATATTTTAGCTTTAGTCTATGTAATTTCAAATCATAGTGTTTTATCTCCATTATTTCTTTCTCTTAAAAAATTATACTCCTTTAATTTCATAAGGATTTTAATGACTTTTACAACACTAACTTTGATAACACCATTAAGTGTAAGAAATAAAACCAAAGCTCATTGAAATTATAATGACTAAAATTAAAACTCTATAGACCTAAACCAAAACCAGTGTTGGTCAAAATAACAACTCATTAAACATATATGAATCATAACCAAAACCCATTAAAATTATAAATAAAAATATAACTTAAATGCATGATTGCAGACAAAAAATTAATTTTGACTGAAAATCAACATTGAGTGGACAAGTCAATTTTCAATATTGGAATTCATCACGATCTAATTTTTAATTTCAAATCTAATTTCATCAAATTGAGAGGGTGGAACTCATCTCAACTATTCGTAATATATATATATATATATATATATATATATATGTAAATGACTTCCATTTTGAAATACTAAGACTTTTGCACGTCGTTGAGGTTATATCATAAAATTGAAGAATAGTTGAACCTGGTCCTTCTAACAAAAATTATTGTCAAATAACATGCATATAAGAGAAATTTTATTTATTATTTTAAATGAGTTTTGACTTTATTTTCTATACTTGCTGATGTTGGCGCTGTTAAACAAAAATCTTTTTTTTTTTTTGAAATTTTAAGGACAAATGTTCTAGAGAAGTAGAGAAAGTATAGGATAAAAAGGTATGATTTGAAGCAATACACACACACACACACAAGCCAAAATTGGGTTAACTGCGAGAATTAATAATAGCATTAATCTTATAAAGCATTTTTTGGATATCGGTTTTTTCACCTCCTTAGTATACAAAACCGAACAAATTAATTAGTTGTCAATCCATGAATATGAGTAAAAAAAAAGCTTTAGAAGAGATCTTCATAAAGACAACCGAGACAAGTAAGTGATAAATAGTTGAGTCAAGGTGAGCGCTTAAAAAGACGTTGTCTATTGATCAATGTGGCCTCTTTTATTTCTATATTTATATATATTTATTCAATATTTTAATTAACTTCTCTTATATCAAGGAATGATTATAGAAGTAGATCGGGTTGGATGGTTTGATTGTCGATCAAACTTATAAAAATTGATTCTTTCAAAAAGCCGAAAATATTTTCAAATATGTCATTTCTAATCATATAAATGTTATTTTGACCGAAAATGATATATATTACGCTGTTATAACTTATTATGTTAATTATTGACACGCACAGTTGTATGTAAAAGAGAGGTATTTTCAAATACCTCTTTTTTTTTTTCATTCCATCATACCAAACAGGTGGATCGAACTGGGGTCGTGCGGTTAAGTGTCAAACACGTTAACTAGCTAGTCCCAAGGCGATCCAGCTCCACTTCGCCAACAAAAAGTTTAAAGGTGAGCTAAAACTTCGCAACGGTAAAATGGTGAATGCTAGGCGTTCCCTTCGTCTAAATCAGTTAACCTTTACTTTTTTAAAATGTAAAAGTGGATGATTAAAAAAATATACAATAATTCTTAGGAAAATCTCATGTAAAGCCACTTAAAATGGAAAAATTTTAAATTGGACTAGTAAATGCAACAAATTTCTAATTGAGTCATTAACCTAATTTAAAATTTTAAAATGTGAATAAGACAACTTTATAATTTAAAGAGTTCCATTTATTTTATAATTTTTCCTTAAATATACCAAATTTACATGCCTCTCATTAGGGGCAAATAATATCGTAGGGTAACATTAAATTATAATTGACTTTTTTTAGAGATTGATCAAGTCAAATAAGTTACTTAATCATATCATTTGATATGTATGATTGCCCTTTCTTCTCACTGGATTAAAATAACTACATGATTTCTTAGTTAAAAAAAATCACATTTATTTTTCTTGTTTTGTATCATTTGTATTAATTCATTGATTTTTCAACTAAATCATTCAATTGATATCAATCATAATGTCCTGACATGTGTTAAGCTTTTTTTTTCATGAATTATTCTTTTTGAACATTAAAAAATCATTTGATTTAATAAATCATATTTTATTTTGTTATATGTTCATTTTAATATATAGAGTAATGAACTTATTGAGCAATAAAACTCTTTTAATAAGGGAGATAAGAGAAGAGAGGGCATTAAAGTAGTTTTACCTACATTTCAAAATCCTAAAATGAGTTAATGATGTAATTATGATTTGTTAAATTTACCAACTTCATTTAGATATTTTCTATTTTAAGTAGCTTTATTTGTGATTTTCCCATAACTTTTTAAGTATTACCGCACCCAACTTATTTATACGAAATAAATCATTGTTAAATTAACTATAACTTGTTTCCAATTTTAAGCTTTAGACGTAGCGCATAAACATTCTTTAACAAATAAATAAATTTAAACCGCTAAAATTTGATCTTAACAAGAGACCAAAAATCTCTTCTCTGTGGTGGTAGTAATAATAATATAGAACTTGTCAGATTAAATTTTAGAAGTTTTAATTGATTTATTTATTTAAAAGATAAATTATAATATACTTTTATGAGATATCAAATGTAAAATATTGAAATTTTGATCTAACGGTTAAAGAAGAGCAAAGGAAGGGATACGGAACGGAAGGTACATGAGAGCCGCCAAATCCATTCTCCTTCACCCTTCTCAAAATTTTTCTTGCCGATTGTAGACTACGCTCCCAATCAACCATTGAACTGGGCAATTGCGGTAATGCCGTCGACCTAAGCTTCTGTAGTCTTGTCGCTTGGCTCAAAAATAATGCTTGCCAGGAATAAGGAGATGACAAGTCTTATTTCTTTTGTTGGCACTAAGGCAAATATGTGCTTCATGTACACAAAAATAAATAGGCACGCACCATCATTTTTATGCATATGAAAGACCTAAAAATGATTACTAAAGGTCGGAAAACATAAATCCAAGGGTATCCAAACATAAGTAGAAACCATAGCATCTAAAAACATACTACCTTGCACTCTCTGATTAAAACACACAACACACTGAGTTGGAAACATTTAAATTTACATAGCCATTTTCTCAGATTAAGGAATTACAATAGGGCTCCTTACTTTATGCTTGCCATCAGTCCATATCAATTCTCCAAATGAAGGCTCTGAAGTTTTAGTTGAGCGTCTTACCTGCAAAATGACCATATAGCTCTTTTTTTGGTTTGTCCGTTCAAAGGTCAAAGTTTTTGGAAGAACAACCACCTTAAGTCCTCTTGGGGCTTTGACATTTACAGTATAGATGCTTGGAGGCCCAACATTTGTTACTGTACGAGTAACATTCATAGGTTTCACACCTAGGAAAGGCACTGTGATAGAAGGGTAGTTGAAATCTTCTAGCCTATAAGACTTGGGACATTGGTACTTGTTGTAATTGATGGATTCTACTATTCTTTCCTCATAAGCAGAAGCACATAACAAGTTCAGGTAATCAGAAGGCTTCAGATCATAAACAAGTCCTGGGTCGATTGCAAGGTTAGGTTTAATGTGTCCAGAACCATAATGAAATGGAGTTGCTACTTCACCATTTTGTTCATCTACAATTGGCCTATTGGCGTTATCCCGCGTGGTTGCTGGATGGCCAAATATTTTGTTAGAAATGCTTTAGATAGTAAGAAAACAAGAGTAGGAAACTATAAGGGAGAATTCCATTAAAGGATTAGACTGAGGAGCAAATTTATTTCAGTTAAGGATGAAAACAGTCTAAAAGTTCAGTACTGGACCAAAGATCAAAATAGAAAGAAGTTTTGTAGTTAAAAAGATAATAATGTCCTTTGCTTCATGAATAAGTAAAATCCTCCTATGAACAATACATTAATTTTCAGTGAAGAATTGTTCATAGCAAGATTTCACTTATTCATTAAAGCAAGGGACATTATGTTTTTTTTTACCTACAAAATTTATTTTTATTTTAATTCTCTGCCCAGCAATAAAATTTCAGAATATTTTAGTCCTTGAATGAAATAAATTTGGTGCTTCAGTCCTTTAGTAAACTTTTCCCAAACTATAAACATGACAATAGTACTTCATGCATGCGTACCGGTGGTCATAATCGCTGATTTGATAGCGGCTGGACTCCATTTAGGATGACGATTTTTGAGAAGACCAGCAATGCCGGCAACATGAGGACATGCCATGGAGGTTCCTGATAGAATATTATAGTCAAAGCGACGTACATCTAAATCTAGGTTGGTGGGACTTGCCCCTGATGAATAAGCAGCAATTATAGTCTGACCTGGCGCAGTTACATCAGGCTAAAAATTGAAAACAAAAATAAAAAATAAAAAGTTGTTATGGATAACAGAAACTCATGAACCATGTAGTTGCTTGAGGGATTTATATATTTGGTTTGAGAATGGATAACCTTGAGGATTGAAGGCAGAATCAAGTTGGGTCCTCTGGATGAGAATGCAGAAACCTTAGGAGCTGGCTTTACTGGGACAAGTGTTTTTGCGTTATTCAAGAATGCAGTAAGGTTCCTACAATGTATGAACAAATGTAGGCATGCTATCACATATAAGTTGAAACCAATTTTAAAAGGATTGGTACATGAGAAAGATTTATTGTAATTACTTGACATTAAAAGGATTTTTTTGCTGGTTGCCTTCATTAGGATTCGCACGTGCAGGATTATATGTTCCAAGAACATGATTGGTAATATCCAAAACTTGAGCATCAGCTGTAGCTGTATTCAATTCCTTATCATTTTGCAGAATCATTTTTAAAGCACCTGCACGCTTTGCCTCTTGTCCCTTGTCCACAGGCCTTAGGCTTCTTCCTCTTCGGCAAACCAAAATACTGCCTCGTACTTTGTTTGGATTAAGTGTTCCTGGTTTGCAATGATCACTGCCATAGGAGCCAAAATTTATGTATTCATGCTGAGATATAAACAATTGATAGTTCAAAACACTCAAAAAAAGAAAAATCTAATCATGAATGGGGAATTCTCTGCTTACGCATCATCAAATGTCGCATTAGGAAGCCTTGCATTACCAGCAATAAGCACAGGAACTAACTGTCGAGATGTTGAATTTGTGGCAAGACTGGTACCCTGATTATCCCAGTTATTAGAAACATTCCATCAAAACCTTAAGAAAAAACCAATTTGCAGGTATTAATATTTTCACTTAATTTTTAATTAGGTACTTGTGTGCTTGTTTTCTTCTAATTCAATGTTTTAATTTTGGCTCGTTAGCACAATTAACTATTGTAAAAGGGCTACCAATACTAATAGAGTAAAGTTACAATAGCTAACAATGTTAAGAGACCAAAAATTAATGATTTAATTATGAGGGAAATAAACACACAGGTACCAAATAGAAACTGAGTGAGGATATATATAGCTATCTGTAAATGGGTTTTGCCAAAACATAGTATGACATTAATTGGTATTTTTGTCTTGCTGAGAAATGAGCTGATTTATTAACAGTGCTGCTTCTAATAGATTGTCCGTGGTGCGAGCGCGCGTGTTTTTTTTTTTTTTTTGGGATTGACACTTGATGTTTTGGCGATACCAGGAGCAATACCTTAATGAGTTGGCCATTACTGAGAGTGATATTATTGGTGAACTCTCTGTCTATAGAACTGGAAGCAATAGTGAAGATCCAAGGGGCCACATTGGAAACAGTCTGAAGCTCAGGTCCATCATTACCAGCAGAGGCAACAACTATAACTCCTCTTGACACTGCATGAAAGGACCCAATGGAGATCCCATTGGTCAACATGTCGTTGACATTCGGAACGGCGCTCCGGCCGATGGAAACAGAGAGCACATCAACACCATCATTGATAGCTTGATCAAAAGCTCTAACCAAGTCTTCATCAGTGCACTCTTCAGAGCTATCACGACCCCAGCATGCTTTGTACACCGCAAGACGAGCTCTTGGAGATCCTCCTTTCGCGGTGCCGTTGCCATTTCGGAGAACACTGACACCTCTCACAAAGTTGCCACCGGCGGTTGACAGAGTATGGGTTCCATGGCCAACGGTGTCGCGGGCACTTATTTGAGTAGATGGCCTAAGAGGTCCGTGTTTCGTCTCGTAGCCTCTGTAGAAGGTTCTTGCCCCTATTATCTTCCTGTTTCATGTCCATAGCACGTAAGAGAATTAATTTACAAATTCTTATAGCTTCCCTCAATTTTAAATGGCATCCCCATAATTTTTTTTCTTTGAATGAGACCTTATTGTTTGATAAGATACTTTTAATTTATAGCCTTAATGAATTTTAATAGAAATGCACAAATTTTATAACAATGTTTACTGAACTGAAGGAGATTTCATAAACTTTATAAATTAAAAATAACGGTTTTTACTGTCATGAATGAAGTCCTATAACGGATAAAACTATAAGTGTCCAATTCAAAACTCAAAAAATTATAGGGATATGATTTGAAATTGACGTAAACTATAAGAACTCAAGATTAATTTTCTCATATGTTTATATAATACATACACATGGGGAAGTTATTGATAACTATTTTAATGGGGAAAAATTAAATTGAACAGTAGTGAAATGCTTTTGTCTAGGAGGAGTTTTGAAATTTTTTTAATATTTTTTAAAATTGAATGATAATTATTATTATTTAAAAATTACAATAGAAATGTTGCTTTGGAATTGTTGGCTTGTCGTATGTGTACTTAAATTTAAATAAATAACAATAATCATAATAGGTGGCAATAGTTAAGTCTCATGTAAAATAATAGTATAAAAAACATAAGAACAATTAGGATGGGCATATATATAGTATATTTAATACGTGACATAATTGTATGGAAAACAAGATAACAAATTAATCGGGCCTATAGTATTGATATGCTCCAATAGTATTGACATACTCCATCCAATCCTTTATCTTACTTAATTTGATTATATTAAGAAAATTAGTTAAAGTAGTTAATTTCACATATTTTTTTATAAAATATCATAATCATCTTCTCTAATGTATTTCATCTCTCTTTTATTTGGGGAGCATGAATATGGATAAATTGTGAAAATATTAACAAATATGATAAATGAGTTGTATATTTAGAATTAAAATCAACTTTACAGTTAAATCATATACTAAAAACCACAGAAAATATAATAAAAATTGAAATAGGGATGGATGTAGTCGCTCTATAGTGTCATACAGCATATGGTAAATTGAAAATTTAATAGAATATGGGGGATAATTTTAACATTTGGTCTACAAACAAAAGTTAAGAAAAGTATAAAAACTATAATGGTTGGCTTCCAAGAAACAATATATTAAGAAAATTAGGTAAGATAAAGGATTGGATGGAGTATATCAATACTATTGGAGTGTATCAATACTATAGGCCCGATTAATTTGTTATCTTGTTTTCCATACAATTATGCCACGTATTTTTTTTTTTTTTGCCTTCGCCACGTATTAAATATACTATATATATGCCCATCCTAATTGTTCTTATGTTTTTTATACTATTATTTTACATGAGACTCAACTATTGCCACCTATTATGATTATTGTTATTTATTTAAATTTAAGGACGCATACGACAAGCCAACAATTCCAAAGTAACATTTCTATTGTAATTTTTAAAAATAGACATGAAATACATTAGGGAGAAGATGATTATGATATTTTATAAAAAAAATGTGTCATATTAACTACTTTAACTAATTTTTTTAATATAATCAAATTAAGAAAGATAAAGAATTGGATGGAGTATATCAATACTATAGGCCCAATAATTTTAAACACGAGTCTGTCAAGAACTAGTAATGTAGACCAGAGAGCCGGCCCACTTGAAACCACATAACTTTTCTTTTAAAAAAAAAAATGTAAGGTACTTTTTTAACCATGAGAATTCCATTTGTTCAATTTTTGCTTTAGCCAATATTTGTTTGAAATTGTTATAATCCTTAATAAATGACATGATCAAAGACAATGCAACATATCAAAATATTTATGTGACTATGAATATTTTTCTCTTGCAAAAAAAAAAAGATTATGGATATTTTTTATTAGTGTTCATGATAACGATTTGGTATGATTTAATTCTGGTTATTTTGACTTAGTTTGTCACCTCAGATTGCTAATATTAATTATTTGAATTCAAAATTCTATAACGTATTTTGTTTTATATTTTTTATATTTAAAAATAAATAAAAAGTAGTGAAATTTTTAAAAGGGCCGAAAAGCCAGTGGGCCATGCTAAAGCCCGTGAGTTTGATTTGAGCCCACTACCCGTTTTCCACCTCAACATGCGATGAACTAATTTGTCCCAATTCTTGATGACTGCATATAAGTAATATTATTATTGGGAAAATTGAGTTTTAGTCCCAACCAACAGAATTTATAATAAAATGGTCCCGTAAAATCGCGTAATTGTAAAAAAGTTCTAAAGTTGTTAATACCTAATATAGAGTTATTAATGACAACAAAATTTTTAAAAATTTTGTTTTCATTAACAACTCTATGTTAAATATTAACAACTTTATAGGACTTTTTTGCAATTACGCGATTTTGCATGGGACTCTTTTACAAATACGTGATTTCACGGGACCATTTTGTCATAATGTTCCTTCAATGGGACTAAAATGCAATTCTCCCTATATTATTTCCTCTTATTATTATTGTTATTATTATGAGTTATATAACTCATTAGTATATATTAAAAAAATTATGTGTGCTAATTATTTAATATAGATATGCATTAATTTCCCTAAAATACACTCTGATCATATGCGTTAGAATTATCCTAGAGGAGGTAATGAAACAAAGGAATTACCCTTATGAAAAGTTGGAAGCCCTCTTGATATGTGTATTCAACAAAGATATATTGAGAAAAAAAAATTAAAAGTTTTAAATAGAAGGTTAATTAGTATATTATATTAGTAACTATGAACCGCTTTATCTAAGTCTTCTATATAAAATCAGAGATGATATATTTTTTTAATTATAATATGATCAAACCTGTTACAAAGAGTTTTCTTTGAAGGGGCTGACAAACTGAACAGCTCACATTTTAATCCGCCACGCCACTTCTTTGGTATGGGGCCATATCCATTGTCTCGGAAGCTTCTGGATTCTGGCCAAACACCTTTCCAACAAACAACACTTCCCATAATCAAAATATTAAACAATAAAATGTACTTGTTACTTAAAATTAAAATAATTTGACTAATAATAATATTGCCGCAACCACTTTTTACATCTAACACGTTATTTAAATTAAGCAATATATGTCTTCTAAATATACTATCAACTATTTAACAAGAAGCATATATTTATTTTAAAGAAAAATTTGTGGTTGATGCTATTCACCAGATTCAATTTAAATTAGTTAGTTTGTGCTTACTATTCGATGTTTACAAATTACTTTTCTTTTTAGTTCGAAATGTAATAATTTATTGAAAAATCTTGTTTGATTCTTGATATAAGATGCTTCGATTAACCATAGTAGTTTTTCTTTTTTTCAGAATACACTTGATTAATGCATGTTTTTAATTGAAAATGAAGTTGTAATTAAATAGAATGAACGACATGGAAGGGGTAATTCAAAAAAATAATTGCAATTGGGTCCAGAGAAAGGAATTTACGAACCAACGATATTATGAAATCGCATAATTATTATAAAGTCCTAGTTGACAAGTTCATATACTTTCAGAGGTTATTATTAATAACTCCATGAGTTTCGTTGACAACTCTATAAGATTTTATTATAATTACGCAATTTTATGGAACCGTTTGATCATAAATTCCTTTAATTAAGAACAAATTGCAATTTTCTAAAAAAAAAATTCAAATCATTGACACATTAATTCCCAATAACAATCAACCCTCTTTTCTTGATTTTGGTGAATTAGGTTAAAAAAAAAATCTCATACTCCATCACTTCGTCTTTTTATCTGCCAGCACCTCATGCATGTCCCCACTATAAGTTACCTCTAACCACATCATCGGAATTAAAAAGGGTTAATTAACTTATTAACTTTGCCGAAAAGTGACTAATATTTTTTACTTTATCCCTACTTAAAAGGTACGGAGAAATACTACATTAGACTTCAAGTCTCCTCCAAATAAATTGTAATGGAGTAATTTTTAGGAGAAAAAACTAATAACTTAATTACAGAGTAACTTACACTTGTTCTAGAGAAGGTGACCCATACTTTCTCTGCTCCATTTCCCTCGTACAAATACTAACTCTTCTCTTATTAAATTGTGCTACCTCTTTTTTTAAATATAAGAATTAGAAAAAAAATATTTTTATTCTAAATATAAGACCTTAAATACTAATTTACCTCTCAACTTTATAATATTTGTCTAAAATGTCCCTATTAATTGTATATAGTAAGATGATTTCTATCAAATGGTAGTTACAATTCACATTAAAGATGATATATATTTTATGTAAATCAACACATATATCTTACAAAATAACTAATTTAGCAAATTTCTTTTATCTATAAATTTCGTATTTAGCTCTTATATTAGGACCAAACGAGAACACATTTTGGTGCTTATCATTTTAACAGCATAATGTGATCATCACGAGTATGGATTATCTAGATTGATATTGGACGATCCATATTTGATCTAACGTAATTTATATATTGTAAATAACTTTTTTAATATATATAATTTAAAATAAATATAATTTTAAAAATATTTATAATTTTAATTTATTCTAAATATAGGACCTTAAATACTAATTTGCCTCTCAACTTTATAATGTTTTGTCAAAGTATTCCTATTGATTGCTTATAGAAAGATGATTTCTATCAAATGGTAGTTAATCAACACGTATATATTACTAAATAACTAATTTAATAAATTTATTTATCTATAAATTTCGTATTTAGCTCTTATATTAGGATCAAAGGAGAACACATTTTGTGCTCATCATCTTGATAGCATAACGTTCTCATCACTAGTCTGGACTATCTAGGTTGATTTTCAGCGATCCATATTCAATATAATTTAATTTATATATTTTTAAAAACTTTTAATATATATATAATTTAAAATAAAGTAAATTTTAAAACTATCATTTTTAAAAAAAAAATAAATATATTATTTTAAAAATCCCATATTACAAATTTTAAATTTAGACTATTTAGATTATATTTAAATGGTTTAGATATTATCATACTAATGAGCACTCACTGTTCCCTGAATGAGAGAAAGAGGGAGTAATTGGCATGGTATGTTCTTAAAAACAATTAAAAACTCACTAATAAATAATTGAAAAAATTGTGTTGAGGTTCCAAGTAAAGAAATTTACATTAAAGAGGTCTCAAAAAAGAAAAAAATTGCTGTCAGGTCCTGTAGAGTTGTCAATGGCGCTCCAATGATTATTAATAACAACCTCATAACAACACATGTGATTATTAACTAGAACTTAACAGTAATTTTTTTTATCTTAAGACCTTTTTAACGTATATTCCCTTATTCAGGACTTTTATACAATTTTCCCATAATTCAACGTTTGAAGATGCCCTGGATAATGACATGAGGAGTACAATGAATCAATGCGGCACCACAAATTACAAACATGTATTCATCATTTAGAAGCAATTACGTACCAGTGTCAATGCTGCCCATGATGACATTTTGACCAAAATGTCCCTTAAGCCAAGCAGAGTCTAATCTCACTCTTCCATTATCTCTCTCTTGCCCAAGAAACTCCCATGACCTTGTTGTGTGCAGCTTATGTGATTGGCTCAAGAACACTGTCACCACTTTTGGATTTTCTGT
>JBAGKO010000011.1:16553757-16564269 GCA_037177275.1 Acacia concinna | reverse complement strand
CACCAAATGGTGACACACGCTGTCGAGTCATCCTCCACAGGCCATGCCGAGTCAAGCTATGTCTACCACGTGGCCCCAGTAGACCCCAAGCGCTAGTTCATTTTTTTAAAAAAATGTACGGTCAACATTGAATGGTCAAGGATTAGCACTGACTTCGACCTCAATGATATGGCGTCCTCTTATTAGTCCACATGTCAAAACATGACACTTGGTGGATGATGTGGATGCTCCATTATTTGATGACGCTGCATGCTTACTGAGGCAACACGTCATCATGACATGGCACTCGGTGACACATGACGCCATGTTATTAGTTCACGTGTAGAGGTTGATTGATGACCTGGCAGTGACTGCCACGTCATCGTCTTCAACCTCCAACCAGGTCGTCTTAACCTAGTTGGAGCTCTTGTGGGTCATCATGACCCGCTAACTTCAGAAGGTCATATCTTCCTCATTTTAGCTCCCTTTTTCGTGTTCTTGGTCTCATTGGATCCATGGTCTTTATGTTCACAAATAATTTTGTTTTTAGGGTGAAAAATGTGTGTGAACAGTAGTGACAGTAATCCAACCCGCCAACTTCTCTCCTTCATTTCTCTCTCATCCTATCTCCATTTGACACGTTCTAAGTGTCGTTGGAATCATCTTTCCAAGCTCTACACATCCATGGTCTTATTTTGAACAAAAAGAATTGATTTTGAAAACCCAATTTTTTTCCGTACGAATTCCGAACATGGATGTGTTTTCTCTCTCATTTTTATGAGCTCTTTTGGTCATAAAGGGTTTAAGTTCTTTGCTTTTGATTATGCACAGATTCAAGAAGCTTAACTTTCAAATCCTAAAGAAGAGAAGAAGAAGAAGAAGAAGCAAGATGTATATTTGGAGCCTTAAAAACTCAGAGGAGAAGAAGCAATCATACATCACATTTGTTTAAAAAAAAAAGAGATAAAAACTAATATCATTTATCTTTAACCATGCATAGGATAAAGAAAAACAAAACTCCGCCTCATATGCATAAGCGTATATCACATATATGAATATAAAATATAGCCTTTATAATACATATATTGGAATGAAGAAAATCATGTTGAAACAATATTATCATCATAATTCCACTTCATCATATATCAACTCATGTGAATACGAGAGGAGTGTGAGAAGAAGCATTTAAATTTCAATAATATATTTTCTTATGATAGCACAACAGAAAATTAGATGGAGATATATAACAAAATATATATCATATGCTTATTCTCAAAAAAACACACAGCCTCAATATTATTTAGGCTCTGATACTAATGTTAGAAATATTATACTAAAGGTGAGGGAATTAGTCACATACTTGGTCGAGTCAGACTCACCAATTTCCCCACCCAAGAAGTAGGACCACTAGAGATGTACAACAGTGCACCTAAACAAAAGAGAAGAGAGAAAGAGATTTATATTGCTCTGGGATAATTTGAAAGCTTGGTGGAGAGGTCCTATTTATAGAGACCTTCTCCTTTTCCCTCAAGCTATAATTAATGGTTGATTGGTGAAAGTTTCCAATTTCTCCACTCTCAAAGAAAATCCTAATTTAATAACTAATCAATAAATAACCTTAATTTATATATTTAATATAAATTAGTTAACCTTTTATTGATTAGGTAACTTTCACATTAAAAAACTATCTCTTAATTTATTTAGATTTAATTTCCAAAAATTTTGATCCGGCCTATCAAGGGCGGACTCAAGGCCAAAATCCAATTATCGTGGGCAATGAGAAAAAAGGTAACCATTACCAAGAAACTTGACAACAATCCCCCCCAAAAAAAAAAAAGAATAGTCACACTTTATTCCTTATGCTTGGATGGAGAAAAATTTATGAAGAGAGAATAATATGAGGAAAAACTCTCAAAAAATGTCATTTTTAAATTATTTTTGAATGTTTTACTTATTAGTATTCCCTCCCCTATTTTTCCTCTTTTTACTCTGTATCCAATCATAAAGTAAAATAAAGGAAGGAATGAGAGAAGAAAGCTAATCATAATATTCTATTTCCTAATAATTAAATCGTGCAGAGCTCTAGATCGAGAGAAGAATGGAGAGAAGAAATGACTCGATCAACTATTCTTATCTGTTGATGACTATAATTAAATATAGAATCGTAAGAACAGTTCATATTAAAAAAGGTCATAACAATAACATAACTAAGTTCATACAGTAATCATTTTTAAATTGAGATGTAATTCTATTCCCCCGCATGGTGTTTCTTTTTTATTTGTCATATTAGAGGACGCAAATGATGCTTTATCGTTTTATTATGTGCAAATGCTCTCCTAACATATATTTCGGTCAATCTCAATTTTTTCATGCGTTATCGCAAAATAAATATATTAACCTGTGCAAAACTTATGAGCAAGAACTTAAAACAATATGACTTCTTATATGTATATCCATCAATATATATATATAATATTTTATGTTGATTATTTCAATTTTTGGGCCTGATGTTGATTATTTCATGAACTTTACTTTCGTTGTTTGTGTTTTAGTTGTACATTGAACTTTCACAATGTGTTGATCGATTATTTTATTTTCTGAAATGATTCTCTTTTAAAACGAATGTACCTCAATCATGAGTACTACAGCATCATCCCAAGATGCTGGTTTTTTTTTGTTTTGGCTTTTAGTGATTTTATAAAGGATATTATAATTAGAATTAGACTGTTATCAGAAAAGATATAAAATAAAAGGGTGAACCCTCCTTGCTCTAGTAATGTGCTTCTCCAAGAATGTGCAATATTTCAAAATATATATATATATATTCTCCTCGGCCTAAATATAAAGGAAAATTTACAATAAGGTTTTAAATAAAGGACTTTACATCAAATAGGTCCTGTGAAATTATGTATTTATAGTAAAGTCCCAGGGTTGTTAATTGCGATGTTGGGGTTGTTAATTACAACCTCCTTAACAACCTCAGGAGGTCGTAATTAACAACCCTAGCAGCGCAATTAACAACTCTAAGGTTGTTAATTGAGACTTAATAGTAATAAATTCCTGAAAACTAGGACGTGACTATAAATACACGATTTTACGGGACCTATTTGACATAAAGTCCCTTATTTGGGACCTCATTGTAAATTTCCCAAATATAAAACATAGTTGATTTTTTTTAGAGAGATTAAAGATATTAGTTAAATTAGTTAGAAGAAGTTATAGTTAAAAGGAAAATTACAAATTTAGGAATCAACGGAGTGTCTAAGTATTGACATGGTTAGTATAGAAAAAAATGGTTAAATATGGGAGATAAAGTGGATAGAGGTCTTATATTTAGGATCAAATAAAATTTTTAACTAGGTCTTATAATTAGGACCGGATTAAGTATATTTTTTTCTCAAAAAAAGAGATGGATTAATCCATGTAAGTGATTTAACTTTTAAACTTCATTGATTGCAACATAGCCGTTCATTATATATAAGTTACAACTATAATGCTGAAACCAAACATTCACTCTAGTCTTGCATATACAACTCCCAAAATGTCCATTCATATGATACAACAATCACAAGCTTAAAAACATTAACATTAAAATGTAAGTGCAACAATTCATACAAGCAGCGCACTTAGAAAGGAATTGTTCAATCCCTCATCAGTTGTCCAATTGTGATGGTGCGAAACTGATCCTCTAAATAAGATAGTGGTGTCCTTGCAAATTCTGTAGATACTTGTTCCATGGTTGGACGAGACTGAGGAGTCTCATTCAAGCAAGAAAAAGCTATTTTTACAACTAAGATCATATCATCTAGGATTGGTTGTGTGAGTGGAGGAAGCCGTGGGTCCAACACATCCTTTAATAATAGATCATTCATGCTTGAATTCTCTGCCAAAGATAAAATAAGCTCTGCTGGATGTTGTCCCATAATGATTTCTAAAGTCAACACTCCAAAGCTATAGACATCACATTTCTCATTAGCTTTCATTATGAAAGCAATCTCTGCATGCAATAGGATAAATATTATATATATATATCCAAAATAATGCAAATATTAACACTTTGGAAAGAACAGAAAAAAGGTCTTACCTGGTGCAGCATACCCGAATGTGCCAGCAAATGTGGTCATATTGTTTGAGTTAGGATTCAAAAACTTTGCCGTTCCAAAGTCAATGATGCGAACTTCATCATATTCTGAACTAAGAAGAACATTCTTGCTGGATATGTCACGATGAACAATAGGAATTGAACAACCATGATGCATATGGGATAAAGCATTAGCCACACATTTTACAATGTTCACCCTCTTATTCCAATCAAGCTCAGTGGCTTGTTTCTGATTCTTTAGTATGTGATCCAAGCTGCCACCTTCCAAGAACTCATAAATTAATATAGAGAATTGTGAATTGGAATAAAATCCATACAGCTTCACAATGTTACGATGTTTAATTTCTGTCAAAGATTGAATCTCACTAATGAAAGCTTTTTGGTTGGAGATTTCTCCACTTGGCATTGAATGAAGCTTTTTTATAGCAAAAACGTCACCTGTAGGAAACTCAGCCCTATAAACACTTCCTTGGCTCCCTTTCCCAATGAGATACCTTTCATCAAATTCCTTTGTGGCATCAATGATGTCATCGTACAATATTTCTCTTTCAAGACTCCATACAAAATAAACATCTTCTGTGGGAACTTCTTCATCTTTTCTTTTTCCTTTTGTTGCTATTCGAGCAAAAATGATAGATGCTCCAACAAGTACTAATAGAAATATGGCCAATGGGAGGAATATTATCAGGAACTTTTTACTCTTATGGCTATTTCTATTTGTTTGGGAATCACCACAAGGACTTAAACCAGCGACATTTCCACACAAACCTTTATTATTCCTCAATGCAGAAAAATTAAGAAATGCTGGATTGTTAGGAACGGGGCCCTCTAATTGATTGTATGATATGTCAACTGTAGACAAAGCTGGCATTTTACTTAAACTTGAAGGAATGTTGCCTGAGAGATTGTTGTGTGAGAGATTCAAAACTTCCAACTTGGATAGCATTCCAAGTGTTGTTGGTATTGTTCCATTTAGCAAGTTTTCACTGAGATCAAGTTGTTCAAGATGCTGGAGTTCTTGAAATTCAAGGGGAATGCTTTCATCAAATTTGTTTTTGCTCAAATTTAATACCCTTAATCTTTTCAATTCCCCAAGCTCTTTTTTGATTGAGCCACTGAAGTTATTTTCTTCCAACTTCAAAATTGTGAGTTGACTAAGTGATCTTATATCTGAAGGAACATTACCTGAAAGGTTGTTGTGGCTCAAATAGAGTTCTTTCAATAAGATCAACTTCCCTAGCTGTTTTGGAATTTGTCCGGATAAATGATTGGAAGACAAGCTTAGTGTACCAAGCTTAGTTACAGCTCCAAGTTCTGGTGGTATACCACCAGAAAGCATGTTATTGTTAATGAAGAGTTGTTCGAGGTTTTGACACTGCCCCCACACGGATGAAAGGTGACCATACAATTTATTGCCACTTAGGTTTGTGTAATTCAAAATAGGGTATACTCCAAAAGCATTTGTTATATTATCAACTAACTGGTTATTATCAAGCCTGAGTCTTCCTAGACTAGAGCAGTTCTTCAAACTTGTTGGAATAGGACCAGTGAAATTGTTATTATTGGCACCAAACCTAAATAACCTCCTACTTCGACAAATTTGTTGTGGCAGAGTGCCAATGAAATAATTGTAACTCAATTGTAGGTTTTCTAAACCTGTCAGGTTATTCATTTCTCGTGGAAGTTGTCCACTGAGACTGTTGACGTCCAGCAACAGGGTGGTGAGCTTTGTCAAATTTCCAATAGTGGAAGGAATGGATCCTGAAAGACTGTTGTTGTAAACATGGATCTCAAGTAAATTGATCAAGTTACCAATGGATGATGGAATTGGACCAAAGAACTTGTTGTTTCCCAAGCTCAACCTTTCGAGATTTGTTAGGTTTCCAATAAAGGGTGGGATTGGCCCAGAAAGTCTATTATCATATAACTGAATGTTAATGAGGGAATAGAGTTTCCAGAATCCGTTAGGAATAGGACCTGAGAGATGGTTCATATAAAGAAAAACTTGTTGTAACAAGGTCAAGTTTCCAATTGATGATGGGATTCTCCCTGACAGAGAGCTGTTTGCAAAAGAGAGCATCACAAGATTACTTAACATTCCAATCTCTTCTGGAATGGAACCAGAAAAGGAGTTATCTCCAAGCGATAGGCCCGTCAAATTCCTTAAATTGCCAATTTCAAGGGGAATTTGCCCTCTGAGATGACATGTGCTAAGATCAAGGCTATTAAGGGTGGTCAGTTTCCCGATTTCAGGAGGAATGAGACCACTAAATAGATTATCCGACAATTTCAGTATCAAAATACTGGACAAGTTACCAATTTTGTGGGGAATGCTTCCATAAAATTGGTTTAAACTTAAATCCAAATATTGCAGATTAGGAAAGGAAGTGAAGTCAAGACTCTCAAGAGTACCTTGAAGCCTGAGATTTGGTAGACTTATGTTGATCACAGACATGGATTCATCACATGAAATTCCCTTCCAGCTGTGTCTGCAAGGATTAGTGTCATTGTTCCAAGAGGACAAGGTGGCTTTGCTTTCCTCGTTCAGTTTGGCTTTCCAGTTCAACAGAGCTTTTGCTTCGCTATCTCCACCACCACCAGCAGCAGCAGCAGCATAATCAAAGGTAGCAACAGAGGAGAATATGAACACAATAATACACCATAATGCCGGCAGCCTAGCGGAATCTCTTTCAGACATGGTTTGGGTAGATTTTTGAATCTGGAATATATTCGGAGACTGATGAGTTGGTGCTTGTAAATGGTTCGTATGTGAAGCTTGAGGTATGCATAAGTTGATGATAAGGACCTACTTATATACTATGGATTGGCCTAGTAGGCAATATTAAATACTAACCCAAGAAAGATTAAAAAGCCAATGCGTGCTTGATTGGAGTTTTTTCTGCGGACAGCTTTCTTTTAATGTTATCCTAGTTTAAGGGATCTAAAGTAGCTTGTCGATCTGGTGCTTATAAAGTATTTGTTTTCCCCAAAAAAAAAGAAAAAGGTTGAGGTTTGGCTCTAATCTTTATCCTTTTTATCCGTCAAATTCATAATATATATGTACGTACACGTCAATCATTCAATCATTAAACTCAACCACTGAGGGGAGGGGGAAGCGCCATTCTCCGAAATTTGGAGTTTTGGACTTCATAAGAGAAATGGCAGTAATTAATTGAAGAGAAATATGTGAAATAAAGTTATATGTTCCGGGAAAAAAAAAATCTTGACCAATTTTAATCATTTTAATTGATATATGTGAAGATAGGCATTGCTGCCCTAAATTTAAAAAGAAAGTACTTAAGTAGCACAGAATATTGATAATGATATTTAATTTAGAGCTAACACAAAGATAAATTTAGAAAAATATCAAATTAAAATTGTTGGTGCCTAGCCGTCTCTAACAAGTAGACACTCAACAAATTGAGGGGATTCATCAAATCAGTATCATAAGAATGAAAAGATAATTCAGCTGAAAAATAGGAAGAACTCAATCTTTTACCCCATATTCGGATGGAGAGAAAATTGGGGGAAGGGGAGGGAAGAAAATTGTGGGAGAAAAGTTCTAAATATAATAAATTTATTTACCATTTATAAAAGTTTTTAAACTTAGTATTTATTTTCTCTCACTTTTCTCCCCCATCCAAACACACCCTAAATTTATAAACATCATAGTTAAGTGATAACTGGAGATAAAATGCATTTAACTTTTTCCCCGTAAATTATGATTGTAAGGCTAACCATTATTGTTGGATCTAACCCTCACTTTAAACCTTCGTTTAAATTGGCCCGGTGAAGATGACTAACTATATTTTCGGAATGAATTTTAATACCAAGCCACCTTATGAATATTAATAGTTCATCACCACTGGTCACTATCAAGATTTTAATTAAAATGGTTTAAATTAATTTTTTAATTTTATTTTTAAAATAAAATTATTTTAATGTATACAAAATTTAAAATAAAGAAAATTTCTCAAGTATCAGTTCTTCAAAAAAGCATTAGTTGACATTTTTTAAATCTAAATTGTTGAAACTATAGATTAACAATGCAAATACTACTGTAATGTAAATACCATGATGCTTATCATTGTGATACATCACAATGGAAAATTGGTTGCCTACATTTTGATATCAGGTTAAGTATTAGGATGTTTTCACATCTTCTAGGAGGTATTATATATGTTCTCATACAAAGTCACTTTTGTCAAGTTGGTTGTTGTAACAAACAAGGGGATGAAAAAGCTATTGTGATAACCTTTGGCAGTCCACCAATAGAACTTCGCTTTTGTGCACGCTTTTGACTGGGAGGTGGCGGCATCACATCATAATTCATTTGCTTTTATCACATTTTTAATAGAAAAGGGAATAATTATTTTATGGTTATCTTATTTCTTTAGAAAAGCAAGCATTATACTTTAGACACGATTACAGCGTTGGAATCAGCTGCTTAGCAATATTAATTTATTTGGGAAAATGTCAAAAAAAGACCAGCGAAATCGAAAAATCCCAAATCAGTCTTTTTTTACTTTTTTTTGAGTAATTATGAAAATGCCACTAAATTTTTCACACACCAGTATCGTAATTCACAACATGAGTATCTAAATTAACATCAGCACAAACAACTCACACTAAATACGTAGTACCTGATGTTGTTAATTTAGATACTCGTGGTGAATTACGATACTGGTGTTGTGAAAAATTCAGTGGCATTTTCGTAATTACCCAACAAAAAGTACAAAAAGACTGATTTGGGATTTTCCGATTTCGTTGTACTGAATTGAGATTTCCCTATTTCACTTGTCTTTTTTTGGAATTCTCCCATTAATTTTCTTTCCTGTTATTACTCTCAGCAAACTAATTAGAAGTTTCAAAAAAACTTATTCATGGTGTTAAGTAAGAAAATTAAATATAAAAAGTTAAAAAAATGTATACTTAGAAGTCAAACTTACAAATTAAAATTTTAAATTTAAAAATGTATGTTTATAATAAGTTAAATTTCTATATTTATAAATTGAGTTGCGTCATTTACAAATTAAATTTCTTGAGACATCTCAGTATTTAATTTTTATACCGAACACCTTAAACACCTCTGAGTGATTCCCAAAGTTTATTTGGCTAACAATTAAATCTTGCAGTGAACAATTACCTTTTTTGTTTAAAAAAATTTGATTTTTATTAATTGTTTATCCAAATATAATGGCCTGTAAAACTATAAATACCACAAAAGATAAATAATAGATAGATAAAATGCATTTAATTTTTTCTCATTGTAGAATGAAAATGATTGTAACAACCTTTCTCACGCATTACCCACAAAAATTGACTTGCCAATAGAACTTTATTTGCTAATGAGCGTGCTCTTGACATTCCTGTAGTGGCATAACAGTCACATTCCACTTTTCAAAATAAAAAAGACATTAATGATGGTTAAGATATTATCTTTATTTTAGATTTTGTACTAATTAAAATAATTTTGTTACAAAAAATAATAAGTAAAAAAATTAAATTTGAAATTAATTTGAAATATGGGTTATTTAAGTGCTCATCAAACTTAAAACCTTGTTATTATAGAGTTCAGGCACAATTCGACAATACCAACCAGCACAGGAATAAATGATATGTAACGTAGCTTGCACAAGCAATTTCATTATTACAATGGAAGTTTAATTAGTGGCAGAATTCACATTACACGACTCTGTTGTTTTCCCAAACCATTTAAGCTAATGGGCTGAAATCTAATTACAGTAGTTATTGTGGGGTTGCTATAGTGATACTTCCTTCAGTTTAATATGTATTCCCTCTACTCCTTATTATAAAGCACCAATTAATAATTCTCACAAACCATTGAAAACAGTTAAAAACATTACATGTGTCTTAAAATGTGAGTAATTTCCAATGTTACCCTTACTAATGACACTAAACTCTAATATTATTTTAATTATTACTCTCCCATTACTCTTATTAAAATGGACAGACATGGAAAAAAATAGTTAATGCCCTTTAGAAACAAGCAAGTGCCTTATAAAAAATGAGTAAGAGCATTTGTTAGTTGGAGTTTTATAATATGGATAAGAGGGAGTATAAAGAAAACTGTTGTGTACGTGAGCTTAGGGAGTGGAAATGGTAGCTATTGCCTATCAGCTTTTCTCCCTTTTTATGGGGCCATAACTTCCCAGACATAGGTTACAAAAAGGAGGGAGGTCTCTCCATTGATCTCTATCTCCATATACTTTCCATTGGATGTATATCTACCATTAGATGAACTTTTAACTGTTGATATTTAATACTAAATAAAGAATACTATTATACTCCCCCGTCCTAATTATAAGGGCTTTTTAGAGAATTCTAAGAAAGTCCTAAGAAAGCTAATTACATTACTTAATCATATCATATATTTTGTTTTATTACATTATATATTAGTTCATAAGTCA
>JBAGKO010000011.1:16536070-16547845 GCA_037177275.1 Acacia concinna | reverse complement strand
ATTATTGTCTTGATAAATTTTAAGTGCTTCTGGATTGATAACCAAATTAAAATAGTCCAACGTTAAGTTTGAATTAAGTGATTTTAAGTGTGTTTGTTGTTTATTTTGTATATGCTATATGTAACATCCTAATAGATGAGATATTCAGGATGAGTAAAAGGCCCTGGTTTCTAAAAGATTGAGAGATCTCACAACTTTTGATGTGAATTTTGAGGAAGGACCTATGTGTAAAAGTAAAAATTTCGTAAAGTTTAATGTTGAGATGCGATCAGGTTCGAAAGCCTTGAAAATTTTCATAAAATCCCAAAAATATTAGAGGGTCTCCAGACCTATATAGGAGGCTTAGAATGATGTTTTAAGGTCATATTAATTTTTAATGAATTTTTGAATATTTTAATAATTTTTTGCCAGACTGGGTTTTGGCCAAAAGTTAATTATATCAGATATATAGAAGCCTCAATGTTCTAGAATGGGATTTTAAAAAATTAGTACAATATTTTAGAGAACATTTAGAGTTGTCTTAGACCTAGGATTAGCTCCAGAGAAAGCAGCAAAAATTGCTGAGTTTAACTAATTGCCAATATAAGGGACTTTTAGGAGAAAAATCAATTTTGGGAGTTCTAGGTGTCAAAAATTTCTAAAATTTTTATGGTAGCCTCCTGGAATATTTAGAGATTTTTGGTCAAATTTTGTGAATTTTTCACCCTGTATATAATTTTCTTGGAATTCCCTGGTAATTTAGCCGATACAGAGCAAATTATCGGAAGAAACTAAGTTAAGGGAACATATGTTGAAGCATTGAACCAATGGAATCACCAAGCAATCTAAAGTAGAGGGGTGTTTGGCCATAGGGGAAAGAAGGGGAGGGAATGTGATTTTCATTAAATCTCATAAATGGATTCAGTGGCTAAAATTGTGTAGATTGGCCTCCGAGATTGATTAACTGAAATGTGAAACTGGGATTTTACTTGTAAGAGAAAGAGTCTTTGGTTTAGGTATTATGTCATATATTAATGTCTGTGCATTATGGCATGTGTATGGACATTGCAAAAAAGGTGATCTAGTGACACAAGAAGCGGAAGGGAAGCATCTACGTTGCAAAGTAGTAATCGGTAACTAGAATCTCTGGCCTTAACTTATATTGATGTGCTTGTTTTCTGTGTGTATGTGCTTGTTTACTATGTTGTGATTGAGCTAGCATGTATGTTATATTATGAGATGTATGACTCCTTGTTTATATGCCTTGGTTGTGTGATTAAGGTTGAGTCTCGTGCATGCTCCCTATACACAGTAAGTGCTAAGAGAGAGAGGGCACTAGATAAGCAGTTAGAGTATAGCATATAGCATGACTTGCATTGCATTATACTGTTATTGATTGTAGATTGATTCTGCTACTAAGATTTCCCCCAGAAATCTTACCCCTCACACAATGTAAGTGGATGCTCAGCTGGAGGCAAAGGGAAGGAAAGGAATTAAGTGTGCTATTATTACGCTCTTATGTTAGTCTGGATGACTGTGTATAAGAATGTTCAAATGACGTTATGTTGTGATACTGGATATGTTGTATGCCGTGATGTATTCCACTATGTGTGAATTGTTGTTATGATGTCTAAGAATGTATGCTATGTTGTTCATGTTGCATGTATGATGAGAGAAAGAGGAATATAGCATGGCATTGTGATTATAGTTATCTGACACATGATTTTTGGCCTATTGAGGGATGAAATTGGGTTGGCTATATTTTGAGCAAATGACTGAGTCTGACCATGTGCCTTTGCATGCTAATAGAATATATTTTTAGCTGCAAATGGAGTGGTAGATAATATCATTTAGAGATTTGTAGCAAAGGTCATGTCTTCCCAGAGTTGAGCCAAAAATCAAGGAAAAATAGAAAATGACCAAATGAATAGTGCCAAATGACCATATGAACAGTGCATGTTTGAGAGGCTGTGCATGTCTATTGCCATGCGTTCAATGAATGGGATTATTTTTCCATCAAAGAGGAATGAAAGAGCTTTCTAACAAACTTAGAACCACCTCATTTCAATTTTTCTAAAATTAGTTATGATTTATCAAATTTGGCAGAAAATAAAGGTAAATGAATAGTACAACGATAATGAAAACTTCCAAACCCTTATTTTTCCAACTTTAACTCATAACTAATGGTTCCAATAGTCATAATATGGTAAGATAAAGGGCCTAAAGATAAGGTGTTACACTATAGATAATGGAGAATAAGGAATGGGTGTATGTGAATTGTTTATCAAAGGAGTACTAGGATGAGTTGGGGAATTCATACGGTTAGCTTGCCATAATCATGCTGACGATTGTGACTTCATTGTTTGTCCTTACTCAAGTGTGGCGTTATGAGGTGTGTTCATCTAGACACTTGTGATGAGTACTTAGTTGCTAACGAATTTGATTAGAGTTATACGTGGTAGACAAAACATGGTGAGATAGAGGTGGAACATAGTGATAGTCGGCCAAACTTGGAAAGTAAGTGTGTCACACCAAATAAAAAAAGTGCGAGGAGGCACCTAACTTAGAAAGGTGTGACTCAACTAACCCCTTAGATGACGCCGATCACCTTCAAAATTTGGCGAATACAATTGAAGGGAGTTCAGCAAAAAGCCATATAAGTTTGAGAGGATGAAGAGTTATGCAAAGAAGCCTTTTATATGAGAATTGTACTGAGTTCACATTGTTATTTACAGTGTTGAACTTATACAACTGGAAAGCAAGATATGAGATAAGTGATACGAGTTTCACAAAGTTGCTTTCCCTTTTGAGAAGAATGTTGCCGTCAAGAAACGACATGCCAACAAAGACTTATGATGCAAAACAAGTTATGTGCACAATCAGCTTGAGTTATGAGAAGATACACGCTTGTCTCAACGATTGTATTCTATTCTGTAAAGAATACAAATCATTGACTGATTGTCCCTTGTACTCAGCGTCACGCTACCAAGTGAATGGAAATAGTCCAATGAAGGCGTTATGGTATTTGCCCATTATACCTAGATTTAGTTGCTCATATAGTAATGCAATTGATGCAAAAAAATTGTGTTGATATGTAGATGAAAGGATTGAAAACGGCATGCTTCAGCATCTTGTTGAATCTTCAGAGTAGAAGTGGTTTCGCCTTCAGCATCCTAAATTTGTTGAAGAACCTAGAGACCTCCACTAGCATTAGCCACTAACGAGATGAACCCATTTAGGTTGCAGAGTAATATTCATAGTACATGACGGTGATGTTGTTTATCCATAACCTATCGGCCTCTATGGCTGGCGATGAAACAAAAGTACATAATGTTATATATTCTAATCTCAGGGCTAAGGCAACCATGCAATAACATAGATGTATAACTAACGCCACTAATTGAAGACTTGAAGGAGTTGTGGGACAAAGGGGAGGTTGTATATGATGCTAACAAAAAAGAATCGTTCAATTTGAAGGCTATATTGTTTAGAACAATCAATGATTTTCTGGCATATGGGAATTTGTCAGGGTACAACATTAAAGGCTAACTTAGATACCCGATTTGTGAAAAGGTACACAGTTGATCAAGCTTAACCATGGTATGAAGAATTCATATATGGGACATCGCAGGTGGTTGCAAAAGGGTCATCCATATCGACGTATAAGAAAATACTTCAATAGGCAAGGAGAAGAAAGGATGGCACCTATACCTCTCACTGGAAAATTTGGAAAGCCATTCAGGAGACATGTTGGGACATGCGGATGCAAGAAGAGGTCTATATTATTCAATCTGCCAAATTGGAGTTTCCTAAATGTTAGACATTTTCTTAATGTCGTGCATATTGAGAAAAATATTTGTGAGAGCCTCCTTAGAACGTTACTCCATATTCCCGAGAAGATAAAGAATGGCATAAATATAAGACTAGACATGGTTGACATGAGAATGAGGGAGGAATTGGCTCCAAAGGAGAGGGGATCTCATATATTCTTACTCCCAGTAGCTTTCACACTATCCACGCAAGAGAAAAAGAGCTTTTGTGAGTTTCTTGCTTCAGTGAAAGTTCCAGAAGGATACTCATCAAACATTAGTAATGTTGTGTCAATGAAGGACTTGAAACTTAAGGGTCTAAAATCACACAATTACAATGTTTTAATGGAAAACTTCATTCCGGTGGTAATATGTGGTATTTTAACTGCGAAGGTGTGAGTATCGATCATGAAGCTATGTTTCTTTTTCAAGTCTCTGTGTAGTAGGGTGATTGACCCTAAGAAGCTGTCAAGGCTACAAACCCAGATGGTGACGACGTTTTGTGAGCAAGAGATGTTTTTTCCTTCAGCTTTCTTTGACATAATGGTTCACCTAACTGTTTATTTGGTACGGGAGGTGCAACTATATGGCCCAATATACATGAGATGGGTGTACCAAGTCGAGCACAAGAAGAAGGACCTAAAAGGGTATGTTAAAAACTGGAGTCGGCCAGAGGGTTGCTTCATTGAATGATATATTTGTTAAGAGGCAACTGAGTTATGTACCGATTACTTGAAACATGCATGTGACATCGGCGTTCCGATGGCTTGACATGATGTATAGATTTATGGACAAGGGTTGATGGGAAAGCAAGTTATCCCTATCTCGAACAAATAGTAGGAGCAAGCACACCTTTATGTGCTTCACAACTCATAAGAGATTGGGGAGTACATACGTATTCATAAGGTGAACTTATGAGGGAAAACCCCAATAAAACACTTAGTTGGTATGTTAAAGAACACGATAAATATTTTACACCATGGTTAAGGAAACATATGGATGACTTGTACAATGATGATCCTAATTTAGTGCTGGAGAAAGTAAAGTTCTTGTCACATGACTCGAGCAGACATGTGCATTTTTTCTCTAGCTATGACATAAAGGGATACACCTTTTACAATAGAGATGAAGATGCCAAAAGCAAAATACAAAACAGTTGGGTCATTGTTCTTACTAGCACGATGCATTTAACAAGTGCAAAAATACAAGAATCCTATATATGCCAATATGTCATACTTTGGCGTGGTTGAGCACATTTAGGAGTTGGACTACATACGACTACATCTTCCAATCTTTGGATGCATGTGGATTGACAATAAAATTTCTTTAAAAGTGGATGAGTTAGAGTTAATACAATTAAACTTTAATAAGATTGGGTATACATAAGAGCCTTTCATATTGGCAGCTCAAACCAAATAAGTGTTCTACGTTCTAGATCCTACAAATAAAAGCTGGTCAATTCTTATACTATCCAACAAAAGAAATGAGGATGTAGGAGATGATGAATTTAGTGAGGATGATCCTTTCCAAAGGTCGTCATCTCTTGAAATAGAAATCAATGAGGATGATGTTTTGTACATTAGGCAAGATTACAACGAAGGAATTTGGATATCAAAAAAGGGGAACTTGCTTCACAAATATATTAAAAAAACAATTGTACCTAAAAAGGGCATTACCATTAAGTTACGGAAAAGAAAATGCGATGATCTATATATATATATATGTACTTGCAATGTATATAATATGTATTACATACATTCATATTTGTTTTGTATATATTTATTTATTATATATTCATTCATATTTCTTTTGTATTTACTCTTGATGACGTAGTACTATATATACATATATTTGATCATGAAATCAATGTAATGATATACATATTAAAGATAATATATAATTAGTTTGTGGTCGTACGTACGTACGTATGTAGATATGGATGCATGCATGTATGTATGTATGATCATCAATATAATTGATATGTATTTAGCTAAAATTGAATATGCCGGCTATATGCTATATATTTGTTCATATCGTTTCTACTGTTTTATTGTATATGAACGCAAGGGGTTGATTGAAAGTGCCCCTGTGGTGTATAAAATTTTGGACATAATATATGATGGTTGTTGAACATACCATCATATATGACAAAATTATGGCAGCAATTTATGATGGTGGTTTAATTGGCAACCGTCATATATAAGCTAAAATATATGACAGGTAGAAAACCGTGATATATATTGACAAATATATAGTGGTTATATGGCGTTAAAATCAATCGCCAGCAAAAAAAAAAAAAAAACCCGCCAAATAAAAAGGAATCTGTACTAGTGGGTTTTGTATATATTTTAATCATTTTCTTGAGAATTTATTTATCATAAGACCAAACGTGATATTATCAAAAATTTATATTTATTATGAAGTAATTTGCCAATTTACTTCAAGCTCAAATTTAGTCCTTAAGTATTTTACTCATATTTTCAAAGAAATTGTCTTATTCTTAGATAAAACGCCCATAAAATATCCTTAAAAATAAAATTTCCACTTTTAAGGTATGCAATCATTTTTAATTACACATTTAGCTTGTACTCCAGAAGGCCAAATATTACACAGTCCCTAAGAAATGTTATATCTTTCAGGATTATTGCCTAATTGGGCTTGATAGCCTATTTATTTCATACTAATTCTTAAATTTTAAGGCCCAAAATAGGAGATATGACACTATAGGCCCATGATAGGGGCTTAGCCCACTTCCACATGTGACATCAAACTAAATATATTATTCATTTAATCAATTATTCATCATCTGAAAGCAATATTATGATATTTTTTAATGACATTTAAATGATAATAATAAACATGTAGCCATCAAATTAAAAGAATAATAAACAGATTAATGAAATTGTATACGTGGAGATGCATTGAGAAAAAGAATGGAGAGGATTCTAACCTCAATAAATTTGCATTATTCAAGCTTCACTCAATCATTGGGTCACATATATGAGGATCACATTCTTAAAATCCTTGAACATCGATTGTCAAATTGCCGAATGGTGAAACAGGATGAGTTCGGCCAAATAACTACTTAAAGTTCAAATGAAATTAGATGGAAGTACCTACAACTACAAGAATCCTAGCTTCCAACATCACCTATTAACAAGGTCTGTACACTAGCAATATTTGAACTCTCAATTTTATAGTTATAAGCCTATTAGACCAACCTTTATTAGCACTTTAATCAGCTATTTGATTGTGTTGAATTATGAGCTTGTGTGGCCCAATTGAAGTCTCAAATTTTCAATTCAATTCTGAAATCATTTAATGATTAAGACTGACCCACCATGTTGAGTGCTTTAACTCTTCTTTTCGTATATTATATTATTTCCTCCATTTATACCATATACTATTCTCCATGTCTAAAAATCAATATAATACTAAAAAGGAATAAAAACCATATTGAGAATTATGAGATAAATCAGAATTAAATATTTACAGGTGTTGAAAAAAAAAGATAAATAATTGAAAATAGACCAGATTGAAATTAAGTCATTTTTTTTATAAAAAAAAAAAGACAATTGTTACAGGAAATATGGATCTATCAAATTTGTTGAAAAATAAAAATAAACTAATTATGAGATGTTTATACAATACATATACTTATTTTATAATTCATTTTTAATGTGTAGATTTCACAAAAATATATAAGAAGAATAATTATATACTCAAAATGATTAAATATGTACAAAACTGCGTCTTTTCAAAGCTTCAACCATTTCGGAAAAAATTGACAAACCCACTAAATCATTGAACCAGGTAACATTTAATTTGTTAATAGTTTTTATTAAAATCTATGATATCTATTTCATTCACAACTGTCAAAAGTACGAAAAAGTAAAACCATGACAGATATGGTAAGTATTATATTTAATAATATTACATTAACTATATATCTAAAAAATTCATACCACCCACTCTACAACTCAATTAGTCTTAAAACGGGTCGATTAATCATACAGTTTATCACTAAATTATAATTTATTTTTTCTCTTACAATTTTTCCCATTTTACTCACAGATTTTTTTATGATTTACAGTTGATTATGGTTAGTGATTGTCTTTAATTTTAAAAAAATGAATGTTCATTTATAATAATTGTCAAATAATATATGCTTTTCAAATTTCGAATTAACATACCTTTATCAACATAATTGAATTTGACAGGATTTAACACTCTTTTTAATCACACCTTTTTATTGTTGTTGTAAGCTAATTAGGAATTAAAAAAATTAAAAAAAAAGGAATTAATACACATTTGTAATAATTAGGAGAAAGTTAATTGGTAAGTGGTGCTTTATAATAATTGGGTGAATGTTAATTGGGTATTGCGCTGTAGTCATAAAAAAATTACTTCTAAAATGTACCATTAATAGAATTCACATATCCCTACATTGCACAGAAGTTAACACTAGTTTCTCATTAATAAAAAATGTGCTAAATAGTTTGGTTATGCTTCCCAAACTATCCTAATGGTATGACCGAAATTCTTTCATCGATCTAAAACGAAGTGCAGTACAGTTATATAAAGGTTTAGTTAAGTACGGCAAATTTGTTAGAATGGTTCCTTTAATAAAGGTTTATAGTGAAGCACATTTATTAGCTAAAGTAAAAGACAAGTAGAAAATATGAAAAGAAAAGACGAATAAAGTGAGGTATACTGTAAAGATATAATATCTTCCAATTAATTAATCCAAAGTAGAAGAATATAACAGCTTTATCGGAAGGAAAGGAAAAAAAATAGTCACACCGAATAATTAGTAGCAATAATTGTAATGACCAATGATGCATAACGTAATAAAGCGTAATGGCGGTGGTAGATAGTGATCCTTTTTTTATTTACCATGGAAATGACTTTTTTTTTAATAACTCTTTGGGTCACCCAGTGTCAGATTTTTCCCTAACCCATTCGAGCAACTAACTAATTTAAATTAAAACTCCGCAACAAGAATGCCTTTCCCATATGTCTTTTTTAAAATGACTTTTACTTTAAATACTCATTTAGAATAACTTATAAGTGACTTATTGCGGAATACGAAGTATATGAGAGGGGTCTTTCTCATACTTTGTATATAAGATCTTATTTAGTTAAAATAACATTAAGCGTCGTTACATTGTTTATATCAAAACATTTAGGTAAGTTGCTTCCTAACTAATCACTAAGATATTGACTGTCTTCAAGTTCAACCACGACAATACTTCGAACATAATTTACTTTTAATAGGAGAATATTTATGCCTATAAAGAAATACTGCTTATAGATCACCCATTAGTCCTCACATACGAGGTGGATTATAATAAACCTTCTATCTTTGTGGGTCATGAACTTAATGTATACCAAAGCATATATTAATTAGTATCTTCACATTTAAATATATTAAGAATGGGATCATCCTATGCACGTAACCGGCTAGACTCAATGTTCTAGTTATAAAAGAGAGGTTCTATTAGCTTAATTTGAAGTCCTAAAAATGTCACCATATAAAATACTTGAGGTAAGAGCTTTGTTACCTATTGATAATTTTGGTTGGTTTAATCTGAATTAATTTGAGCCTTAAGAAACTTAATGAGATAGTAATTATTATTTGAACTTTTGCAAAATTTCTCTTAAAAATATATTTCAGGGTGCTAGATAAACTACAAAATACTTCAAGATACTTGACACACATGAAAAAATACTTCAGGATGTTGGACACATCAAAACTCTTTTAAGATTATATTAAGAAGTACCACTCTGATCATATTTATAAGTATAAATTATTAATTCTCATATATTAAAATCAGTTAATTGACTCAATAAATATGGATTAAATTGTTACATTGTTGTAATTGTTCCCTCATTTATGAATAGGCAGTTTTCGCTTCTTCTATCTATACCTTTAATTGTGGTAAAATTGCAGCACTCATATTTATCACTATAAAGTTGAACTCGGACTAAATTTTTTTTCCTAAAATGGATTAATAATTAAGACTGGAGTGGCACGGGTATTAAATTTGTCGTGTCTTATTTGACTTATATGTGTAGGACATAAATAGTGGGATTTTCACCCGAGTCAGTTGTCTGGAAACCAGCTCCTCTGCCTATCCTTTTGGTAGGTAGGGGAGCTCTTCTTATATGAATGGTCCACACTTAATTTTTATTTTAAGGTGATGATTTTTACATGGAAATTTTATTTTAGTTTTTATTTTTAAAAAAAATGATAGTTAAGAGATTATTTTTATTTAAGTTATATATCCATGAATATAATTTTTTAAAAAAATAAAAAAATAAAAAATTTAAATCTTAACTGTCCCGATCCCATATGAACAATCTAGATGGGGCGGAGCTCCCCTGGGCACGGAGCTGGTTCCATTGTCTGGAGACCATGAAGGAGGGGTGGGGTCCACTCGAACAAATGAACCAAACAAATTTTTACATTGTGTATATGTAAGATATAGATGTGACCAATTACAATAGCCAATAAACTTACAATTGCGATTATCTGGAATTCTCTTAATTGTAAAGTTGTACAGGGCATTGTCTTTGGGGATCTTTCAGCTCATCTCTCTAGGAACACAACGAGAAATTTACATTCCGCAAGTCCACTCCATCACTACACATTTAAAAAGGATCAAAAAAAAAAAAAAAAGACAAAAGAAGAAGAAAGAAAAGTTCCACTACTCATCCACGAACAAGTGAGAAGGGATTTATTTAAAGAGACGAAATAGACTCCCAATTCTCGCATATTTCAAGTGAAGCAAATTGATAGGCTCCACTATGTTTCATCTTCTTCTTTCGTTGTTTCTGCTCTGCAGCTTCGTACAACTGCAGCAACCTGCCTATGCCATTAAAAAGGTAAGCAAGCATAAAATGTGGTTCGTAATTAATCAATAGCATTATTATTTTCTTCCTCGTCTTCGTCGTCAACCACCTTAATGAATTTGACCTTGCAGTCGTACGTTGTATACTTGGGATCACATTCTCATGGCCCAAAACCTTCCTCTACTGATATGGACTTTGCCACAAGTTCTCATTATGATTTGCTTGCCTCCGTCATAGGAAGGTACATAAATGCATGATTCATGGACCTTTGTGACTTACATTTATAAATCTCATTCAGTACTTATTATAATAGTTGCATGCTTCATTTGCAGCCATGAAAGGGCCAAAGAAGCCATCTTTTACTCATACAACCGACACATCAATGGCTTTGCTGCATTGCTTGAAGAGCATGAGGCAGCAGAGATCAAGAGTGAGAGACTTCTACCCTTATACACACACACACACACACATATCACAGATTCATGTAAATATTACATTAAATATTATTGATAAAGATTACTGATATAAAATGGTTGGAGAATGGACACAGAAAATCCAAGAGTAGTGTCGGTGTTCTTGAGCCAATCGCATAAGCTGCACACAACCAGGTCTTGGGGTTTTCTGGGACAGGAAAGAAATGGAAGAGCGAGAGCTGACTCAGCTTGGATCAAAGGAAGATTTGGTCAAAATGTGATTATCGGCAGTCTTGACACCGGTAACCAGTTGCAAATGAAATATATTTATACATCTATATTTATCTACAATTTAATGTAAATATGACAAGGTAGCCCCTTACATATACAAGACTACATGTAATACTGCAATTCTTGTTACGCATCACAATTTAGTCTGACTCTAAGACTACTTTTTGAAAAAATGAGAGATAAGAATGACCATGTGTTGGAAAAGGGACCATCAATTCCTTTATGTATATATATCTCTCCGGTTCATTGGAGTGTTATGCGTGTTTGTTTTTTTTTTTGGAATATTGGGTAGGTGTTTGGCCGGAATCCAGAAGCTTCCGAGATGATGGGTATTGCCCCATTCCAAAAAAGTGGAGGGGAGGAACGAAATGCGAGCTGTACAGATTGTCGGGCCCATCTAACGGAACTCTGTGCAACAGGTTCTATCA
>JBAGKO010000011.1:16508876-16525407 GCA_037177275.1 Acacia concinna | reverse complement strand
CTTCATAAGATCTTAGAGAATCCCAAATTACCACCCTTATCTTTAGAGAGAGCGAGGATAGCCAAAGTAACCATTACTGAGGGTCTAGCTCAACATAAGAACCAAAACCACCTATTAGACAAGTAGTTTAATTAGGTTAGTTAATTACTTAGCACCTAGAAACCCCCCTAGTTAGTTTAGATAGTAATTAGGAAGTTACTTAGAAATTCCAAATAATAGCTCCCTGAGAGAAGAATGATAGGTTGCTCACTATACTTCATTTAGGTGCAATCTTCTGACGGTCGAAACAGGTGACAGTTTTCGGTCCGATCACATGGTTTAAAGGCTCCAAAAATACTTTTTTTGTAACTACCCAAACACACATTTAAGGAGCTTAAAAATAGTGAAAGTAATCAGTGTTTTGTACTTTTTTTCATTGAGCTAAGGTTGGCCATATTTAAGTTCCTTACAGGAGTGAAAAGTCAAGTCTCCTTCCCACAATTTTTTTTTTCTTTTTGAGTTAATAGGTTGTTCTGGGCAAGCCCAAAAGCCCAATGTCTCTTCAAGACAGTTCTTACGCTCTTGCTAACCATCGTCCCACACAATTCTTCTTGAGAAAATTTCAATAAGGGATTACAGTTGGGAATTAATATCTGCGCAGCCTATAAACAAGTGAATGAATCATATAAACACGTATTTTTCTTGTTCATATGACACATTCACTTGTTTATGGGCTGTGCTAATATTAATTCTCAACTACGGTCCTTTATTGAAATTCTCTCATTCTTCTTTCCCTCTCATTTTTATGACCATATAATTTCTAATACATTCACTTAATGTTGCTGTGGTTAATTTTGCTTGAATTATATAGTCATACCGCTAATTAACACAAGTAAATATATACTCTTGGGTTTTTATAGGCACAGTGAGAAATTTTTTGTTTGAGATAAATTTTTGTATGAACCCAGTTTGCCATATCATTTGTGATATAATAAATTAAAACATAACAGTTTATGAGCTAATTTGGAATCTCTTTAATATTAGCTGGCATTTAAATAAGCTTAAAATATTTTACAAGACTTACTTTCTCATTATTTGTGAAATCTTAATTAAAGGATTATTTTCTTATGAAAAATAAATAATGTGAATTAACTATCAAATATTAGCTAGTTAGTTGTGGTTTAATTAATTAGACCAGAAATGATATGATAAAGTAGGTCTATACAAGAATTTCTCAGAATATATAATTTTACCTTTGATTTATTATTGTATTGGTTTTGTTCCTTTGTGGCATGATGAATATCAAATAAGGATAAAGTTAAATTTTTGTTGAATTTTAAGGTAAAATTAAGGTAGTTTAGTAAGCTCTTTTTTTTTTTGTTTATGTAAAACATACTGAAAATTTCTTATATATAGAATTAGAATTAGAAGATTGACTTGACGAAGTTATATGGACATATATGTCAGTGATACAACTAATTCAGGATATTGTCGTTGGCAGAATTAAAAAAGCAGAATATTTGTCTGCGGAAGTTGAAAATTGCAAAAGGGACGAGATACGAATCCTCTATCTAGTTCATTGGTTATTATTATATACTCTATCTGTTTCTATTTATAAGACCTTTTTAGATAATTATAAAAAAATAAGTTAATTACATTACTTAATAATATCATATGTTATGTTTTATTACATTATATAGTAGTTCATAATTAAAACAACATAATTTTTAAAAAAATGACAAACTTTAATGTATTAAAGTAATGTAATTAGCTTTCTTAAGAACTTTTTAGGATTCTCTAAAAGGGTCTTATAAATAGGAACGAATGGAGTATATACATATATGATCTTGTTCATTTTCTGCAGTTTCTAGAAATATGTTCATTTGACTATTTATTTAACACCATGGATTGCGTGGGAGACTATTCTAAATTTCTAATTAATCATCAAATATTAATTGATCATTCCAAAAACAATTGACCTTAACTATGATCTCTCTAGCGTGCTATCTTTTTGCTTTTTTATTTTTTTTTTGGTGAAGTTGCATTTTTAACAAATTTTGTTGAAAGGGGAATCTGGCATCATAATTTTTTTAGGTGCTAAAATACATATGAACTTTATAAAAAGGGCATTTTTAAGACAACCGTTATGTTGGCACATGTAATATGAGATACTCGAATATTACTTTTGTGTATAATATGCACAATGAAGCCTCCTTATATACACTAAATTAGGAGACAATACAATAATTATAATAAATAGGAAATATGCAACTAACTAAATGCTAATTGTATACATTATAATTCCTGATTATAATCCCTGATTGACCTTAATTTGTCTCTAATTAATTATAATCCCCAATTGTCTTTTATCTCTAACACCCCCATCAAGTTGGAAAGAATACATTAGTTATGCTTAACTTGTTGCACAGATAGTCAATTCGTATCTGGTAAAGGGTTTGGTCAAGATATCATCCAACCAATTGTTTGATTGAACATGTCCTATAGAAATAGTATTATCTTTTATCTTTTCATGAACAAAATAGCAATCAACCTCAATGTGCTTCATTTGTTCATGAAATAGAGAGTTGGACACTATATGTAAAATTGTCTTATTGTCACACCACAGCTTTATGGGCAATAATATAGTAATACCCATTTCCTTCATCAACTGATAGATCCATATGATTTCATGTACCAATTGAGTAATTGCTCTGTATTCAGCTTGTGTATTGGACTTCAAAACTACTGTATGCTTCTTGCTTTTCCAGGATACTAAATTTTCACATACAAAGACACAAAATTCCTTAGTGGATCTTCTTGTGGTCTTTGATCCAGTTGATCAGCATCACATAAACACTCAACTTTGGTGTGTCCATTGTTTTTATACAATATTCCCTATCTTGGGGATCCCTTAAAATATTGTAACACATGTTCCAATGCTTCCCATTAGGCCACAAGCTTAAAACATTATGTACAAACTGAATATTACATCTCATTACCGTAAGATAATTAAAGCTTTCAATCAATCTTCTTTATCTCTTTGGATTTTCAAATGGTTTTATCTTTTCAAGATCAACCTTGTTCTTGACATCTTTAGGGAGAGCCTCAAATGGAATATTGTCGTTAAGCTCCATAAATGGATTATAGATTATAGGAACACTACTAGGTGCTACTTCAAGCTTGCCAGTCTCTTTCAAGAGATCCAATACATACTTTCTATGAGTCAAGAATATGCCTCTCTTACATCTCATAACTTCAATCCCAAGGAAATATTTTAAATATCCCAAAACTCTTGTTTGGAAATAAGAATTGAGAAAATCCTTGACTTCATATATTCATGTAATGTTATTACCAGTTATCATAATATCATCAACATACACAACAAGAAAGATTGTGACAACATCCGTGTTCTTGTGAAACACAGTGTAATCACATTTGCTTTGGTTCAACCCAAATTTCTGAAGAACAGTAGAGAACCTATCAAACCATACACAAGGACTCTACTTCAAACCATACAACAACTTTTGAAGGTAATATACCTTCCCTTTCGCCCCCTAAGCAACAAAACCAAGTAGTTGCTCCATATAGACTTCTTCTTACAAGTCACCATTTAAGAAAGCATTCTTAACATCCAACTAATGAAGCTTCTACCCATACGTTACTACCAGAGAAATTTGCAATCTGACAAATGTCAATTTAGCCATAGAAGAGAAAGTTTCTGCGTAGTTAATCTCATCTGTTTGGGCATATCCCTTTGTAACTAATTGAGCTTTCAAATGTTCCAATGTGCCATCAGCTTTAGTCTTGACTGCATAAATCCATTTACACCCAATAGCTTTTTTCCCTGAAGGTAAGTTAATAAGGGTCCAAGTAACAACCTTTTCCATAGTCATCATTTCTTCTTCCCTCGCAGCATGCCATCCCGGATGAGTTAAAGCCTGGGAAATAGATGTAGGTTTGTATATGGAATCTAAGGAGGAGATGAAAGTAGATGAAGATGATGATAGGTGGTTATATGAAACATGATTAGAAATAGAATAAGCACAACTTGCATATCTTTTAGGAGGGCAATGAAGACGTGTACCTTTTGAAGGGAAATGGGTAAATCATTGGATGGGGCAAGGTCAGTGGGGTCTAGGATCTTTGGAATCGTAGAGGGAATGGCAGAAGGAACAGTAGAGAGATATAACAATGAAGCAACATTGGGAGGGGTATGATCAAGAGTGATAGTAGTACGATCAATCGAATCAAAGTTCAGATTGAATAGGAGTTATGGTAGGATGAACACTGGGTAGGCAAGAGTATTATCAATATCATTGCTAACGCTAGATGACTCTAGGAATGGGAAGGGGGAAGACTCATGAAATGTGACATCAATGGACATAAGGTATTTCTGAAAAGCAAGAGAATAACACCAATAACCCTTTTAGACATAAGAGTAGTCAACAAACGCACATTTTAAGGATTTAGGATCAAGCTTTCTAACTTGTGGATGAATATCCTAAACAAAACATACACAACCAAAGGTTTTGGGCTCAATTGAAAACAATTTCTTGTTAGGAAACAAAACGTGATATAGGGTTCCACCGATTACAAAAGAAGGCATTCGATTATGAGAAAATAGGATGTAGAGATTACATATGCCCAAAAAAGTTTTAGAACTTTCATTTGAAACATAAGAGCTCAGGAAACTTCTAACAAGTGCTTATTCTTTCTTTCTACAATACCATTTTGGGCAGATGTATCTACACATGAAGATTGATGAATTATGCTATTGGTTTGCATAAAATCTATAAACTGGCTAGAAAAATATTCTTTAGCATTATCACTTTACAAAAATTTTACGAGATGATCAAACTGGGTTTTGATTTCAGTACACAAATTGCAAAACTATATACAAACTTTAGAATGATTGCATATAAGATATAACCACGTAGTTTAAGAAAAATCATCCACAAAAGACATGAAATAATGGAAACAAGTTTTGGACTCAATAGGACAAGGGCTCTATCCATTAGAATGGACCAAATCTATAACATCGTGGAATTTTTGTAGGCCAAAAAAGGGCATGTTATTCCAAAATAGTGTTTTTGGGGTAGACCGAATGTCGTATCTTGATATTTGTTGAGGTCTATATGAGGTATTTCGGATAAGCAGAGGGCCTTAGTTTGTAGAGGACTGAAATATCTCATAACAATTGAAGTGAAAGTCAGGGAAAGACCTCTGTGCAAAGAGGAAAAATTCTACAAAGTTTCTGAACGAAATGTGGACATGTTTGAGGTCCCTGAAAACTCCCATAATGGTCCTGCACATAGTATATGGCATCCAAAATAATATAGAGTGATAAGAATAATTTTTGGAGGTCCGAGGAAAATTTTCAGGATCTGCAAATATTTTGGCTAGTTCAGGTCTTCAGCCATAATAGATATTTGAGAACCTCAATGTTTTGGAATGGGACTTTGGAAAATTAGTACATGATTTTGGAAGAGTTATTAAGTTGGTAAGAGGCCAAGAAAAAGTCCAAAAATATCAGCTAAAATTGTTGACATCAGCAAATCATCGAAAAATAGACTTTTTGAGAAATTTATTCTGGGAGTTCTAAACATTCAAAAATTATGAAATTTTAATGGAAGCCTCCTAAAATTTTTAGGGATTTTATGTGAATTTTTGAAAAATTTTAGATGACTATAAAATTTTTGAAAATTTTCCAATTTTCAAACCAATCAAATGAAATTATCGATATAATTTGGATTTGGGGGGACTCGTTTTGGCAGCTGTAGATGGTGCCACCTGCCCCAATGAGGTGTTCACACCAATCTCAAGAATAGGACATGTGTCAAGAGGAAAGGGGTAACATATGTTGGAGATAAGAAAATTACACCTAAAGATCCAAAAATATTTACAAAATGACCCCTCCTCCTCTCCTATAAATACCCTTCACATTTCCTTCATTTCCAACCCCAATAACCATGCTCGCCCTCTCCCTCTTGGTGCTCTCCCACCTTCTCTTAAAGAATCCTTTTTCGGTGGAAATTCCTGCGGTCCCAACCCGATCTTCAGTCCAAATAAATTATGAATCCCTCCCTCTTATGAATTCCTTTAATTTCCATCAATTATTAGAATAGTTAGGGGATGTTCTGTCCAATTGGGCAAGCCTAGATAGTGAACCTAAAGGGAGGTTCTATCCAACTATTTAGGCCAAAACAAGCCTTCCTAAGGGGAAGTGTTGCCCAATTGTTTCAGATCAGGATAGCCTTTCTTAAGAGGAGGTGCTGTCCAACTGTCCCGGGTTAAGATAGCATTTCCTAAGGGGATGTATTATCCTATGGTCCCAGATTGGTTGTAGTATTTTATTAACCTAAAAACCAATTAAATTTCAAGATTATGAGTTAACCTAGGTCTAGTGTACTATAGCCTATCTATCACCCTTTTTAGTTGGTTTTCTATTTCTTCTCTGGTTCAATTACTAGCCTAATTAATTAACAATTTAAATTCAAATTCAGAGTGCATACCTACAGCTAAAATACTCCTAATTAGCTACTAGAAAAGTTATTAAGGTAATTGAATTCATCTCATCCACTAGATACTAGAGAGTAGAGACTTAGGTAATTAACCAAAATATTTTTCACAAACAATCCCCATGTAATTCCAATTTAGGTTATCATTGCCCAATTAATATGCAATTAATACATATCATTCCACTTACAATGCTCCACAAATTCACATCAAGCAATGGAAAGCAAGCAAGATCAATCAACTAATCAATCTACATTCATTCATTACAGTCTTAAGGCATTTCAATCAAAGCATCTATAAATCAGAATTACTCAGAAAACTTGCATAAAACCAGTACAATGCAAATCCATATCACACAGAAGCATAAACATGCTTTGCATAGAATCTCACCGAAAAGTTTGAGCATAAAATAGAAAGAGATGAACAACTGGATTAACTTGGTTAGAATTTGATTCAGAAGCTCAAACCATCATGAAATTACATGGAGAAAGTGAGTTTAGCCTTGCATTATGTCACAAAAGTTGGATCAAGCTGAAGAACACTCGCTGAAGACATTGCCATAAACTAGAGAGCTCACTATGATCTCATGTTTCACGGTGTTACAGACCTCCAAATCACTCTCAGATCCTTTCTCTCTCACTCACGTACAAGTCTCGGCCAAAAGAATGATCTAGAATGAGCTAAAACGCATGGGAATCAACCTTTTATGTTGCGGGTTGATGGAGCTCCAACTAAGTTGCAGGTCGGGCATTAAGACCTGGCAGAGGTTGAAGATAATGGATAGTATATGACTATTGACATCAGACAACCCTCATTTAATCTCTAATATGCGATAAACGCCCTAGATTAAGCCACGTGTTGGCTTATGTTTTAATCCCAAAGAATTGGATCAATGGCTAAGATGAAGTTAACAATATGCCTCATGGACGTCTCAGATCATGTCAGACTTAAGTGATGCTATGTGTTTTGATCTATGGTTCAGATATGATCTCAGGTATTCATAATCAATGGTCCACGTGAGTTCCACCTTGGACTTTGACTCTGAAGAATTTTAATTATGTTTTGGCCCTACGGAAATTACTAAAACAGACCCCGCCTCTACTTTTCTTCCTGGTTTTAGCTTCCACCTTTCTTTCTTTGCAACTAGGTCCTTCCTTTTATTACAGAGATGCCCCTGGACATCTTTTAACCTTTATGATTTGGTTCTTCTTCATTTTTCTCCCATTTTTGCCTGAAATAATTCACATAAAATGTAATACCATATATTCTAAAATCAAATGCTAGGAGCAAATGACAATTATTCCCTTTCTAATCATTATTTCATATTTTCCACCTTAATTCTAAATAATCTCAATTTATTCAATTAAATGCAATTTAATCATGATAAACCCAATGAAAGCTCTCAAAAATGCATGTCATTAAATGGTAAAAATGTGGTTTATCATGGACTAATATAGCATTTTCTAGGGGGAAGTGTTGTCCGATAGTCCCAGACAGATGTAGGAATTTCTAGGGGAGGTACTGCCCAATTGTCGGGAGGTTTAGTGGGAACATCTAAGGGGAGATTATTGCCAACTATCTTGGTCAAGGCAGTAGATACGAGCCAGTAGCAAGGGACCTAGGCTGCACAGGGTAGACAGTAGAGGGGTACTTGTAAGGGATGGATACGATATAGGAAAGGAAGGACCTGGTCCAGGTAGTAAGGAACTAAGACCCTAGCGATATAGAGAGGGTAGGGCAGTAGTATACTGTTAGAGGTAGATAGTAATGCCCTATATTATAGTATGTATAGGTGTTACAAAGAGGTATAACAGTAATCCAGCAGCGCCAGAAACAGTGAAACAAAGCCCTACACCATGCAAGGATAATATTACAATACAGCTAAGAGAAAGGGCACCAGAGGTAAAGTATGAGCATTGCATATAGCATGACATGCATTGCATTACATCATTTCTAGTTATGATTCTTCTACTGAGGTTTCTCTAGAAACCTTACCCTCTCTATAATGCAGGTGAAAGTTCCGACAAAGGTAGGATGAAGGAACGGGCTTAAGCGTAGAGTTATATTTGTTGTTTATTGGCATGTAATAATGTACAATATGATCAATGTATTCTATGGATTTTAGTTTTGTGCCTCTGTTAATGAGAAAAGTTGTTTCTCTGTTTTGTCTAGTCAAAATTTTTAATTTCTTTATTTCGACATACGGACGCATCAGTGGTTCCAAGGGCCACTGTAAGGTAAGGTAAGGGATGGAGAAGGGTCAAAAAGTGGGATGTTACAAAATCAAAAGGGGACATAGTCCATTTATTTACCCTAGGTGACAAGTAAACACAATTGTGTTTAGCAAACTGGCATGACTCACACTCTAAAGAAGAAATAGACTAAAATTAAGGAAACATTTTTCTAAAGACGACAATGAAATATGACCCAAACCATAGTGGAAATCATAAACAAAAGAACCACTAAGACAAGCAACTGATTGTGCCATTAGATTCTCAAGATAGTAGTTGTCACCTAACTTATATCCCTTACCAATAATTTGCTTTGTCGTAGATCCTTAATTAAATAGGGGTCAGGATAGAGTAAGATACAACAATTAAGATGGTGGGTTAACTTATTAGGGGATATGAGATTAAAGGTAAGTTCTAAAACATTAAATACATAAGACAGTAAAATAGTTGGGGTAACATTAACAGTGCCTAAGCCTAAGACTAGAGTGGATGAGCCATTGGCAATAACAATGGAGTAGGTTTGATAGACCATACATATGAAGAAAACAAATGATGGTTACATGTCATGTAATCAGTAGCCCCAAAGTCGATAACCCACTTTGTAGAAGACGTAGCTAAGCATGTATTAGAAGCACCTACAATTAGTATACTAGGTGTTGTAGTCTGTGAAGCAAGAGCAGTGAGGGATTATTTAGAAGCCTGTGCCACATGTGCAAATCCATTGCATTGTTGATCATGAAGTTTCTTAATATGCAATTTCTTACATTTTGCTTGACATGACCCGCTTCTTTACAGTAGTTGCAGATAATATCGCTAGACGTCTAAGAAGAGCCACTAGTATGGATTCTTAAGCCACCAGCATAATGTTAATCAATGTAAATAGCCAGAGCATTGCTAGCAGGAAGCAAAGAGGATGAATGAATGTTGTCACTTCAGAATACATGAGAGAAAACATTGTCAAGTGAGGGAAGCTTTAAGCTAGACAAGCTTTGTGAGCGAATAGTCTCATAGGACGAATTCAGCACCTCTAAAAAACTGATAATAGCCTAGTGCTCCATATTCTTGATTCGAGTCTAAAGATCAGTAGTAGAAGACATTAGCAACTTCATCTCCTCATATAGTTGCTTAAATTAATGGAAGAAATCCTTCAGAGAGTGATTCCCCTACTTAGAATATAATGATAAAATCCCTTGCAAACCTCATAGACACGAGTTGTTTTACCTTAGCCAAAAAACACAAAAATCCATTAATTCATTAATAGTATTATAGTGACTAGCCAATGAGAGAAGTTTAGGCTTGATCTAATTTCTAATATAGTAAACAATCCTGGAATCTACATGAGTCCACTCTAAAAATGTTGTCCCATCCTCTTCTTTATATGGTGGATCCTTCATCAAGTGGGCTACCTTATTCATCCCTATAAGATAAGCCGAAATGTTCTTATTTCAGTTATGGTAATTAGTCCAATTAAGCTTCACTAGAGTAAGGGCTGCAATGGTGAGAGCTTCTGGAGTAGACTTTGAACTAGCCATCACACTCAAATAAATGCAACATATTACAGCCAACAAAGTCAAATACAAACTGCTCGCCAATATAACTAACAAATTCGAAAATTGTAAACAAACACAGACATGCCAACCAGAGGTAATCAATAAGACAAAACTCCACAAATAACAATATTGAATGTTGTACAAAGCACAAGATGATTTTACAAACCATAAAAAATCCATAAACAGCAAAAAGTGACCAAAAAAATTGTTTGAAACACATAATTTGAGGAAAAAACAACCAAATTAGGTCACAAAAACACCTGGGAAATGTAAAGGAGATCGAGACAAACACAATGGCGTCACAAGAAAACATCATCTATGGAAGTCACACGTGCCGGTCAAATGTGGCGCATGAAAGTCAACCATTTGGAGCACAACGGATTCGCGGTGTGTGAATGGTATGCATTGAACACGATCAATAGCTTTTGACTCATATTGGTGTTCTAAATCCAAAGGTAAGGCACATGTAACAATAAGAACTCATATGAGAGAGGTTAGGACAAAATAGAGAAGAGAAACTACCGCCAACAATGAATAAGGACAAATCTGTGTAACTAGATAGAAGAACAAGGCAAACAGAAACCATAAAATCTTTTGACTCTGATGCCTTGTAATATGAGAGAATGAAATATTACTTCTGTGAATAATACATATAATGAGGCCTCCTTATATACACTAAATCGGGAGACAATACAATAATTATAATAAATAGGAAATAAACTAGAATAGGCAACTAATTGAATGTTAATTATATACTTTATAATTATTGATTATAATCCTTGATTGTCCTCTATCTCTAATTGATTATAATCCCTGATTGTCCTCTATCTCTAATAGCATTAACGGATGTTATGTAGGTCCCACAAATTGTACATATGTCAAATTTTTTATGCATGGGGCCATTTTGACCAATCACCTCAACACCATAAGATCTTCCTCACCCTTGCTATGACTCCATTAATGTCTACCAAACAAGGTTGGTGGCAATGAAATAACTCCATCCTCTTCTATTAAACAAGTTGGTGGAAGATAAAAGAAAGTGTTGGGGATTTGAAGGCTAAAACTTAGGAAGGTGCAGAGCAGAGGTCAAAGCCACTGAAGGAGGTCGAAATGTATATTTTAGCAACTAAAAAAATACCCCTTTTGTAAAGTTCAAGTATATTTTAGAAACTAACAAAAGTTTATGGTGCTAGATGCCCCCTTTTAATAAAGTTTGTTATTAAAATTGCACCTATGATAAATTTGGAATGGTCATTTATCAGTGATACCATAACTACATAATTGTATATAGATGATGGTTGTTTTTGTCTATATATGGTGGTTTTCAGCCGTCATATAAGTTAAGAAACGGTCATATATTTGTCCTAATATTTGACAGTTATTTAATTAGAAACATAATGTATGATTCACATATATATGATTGTTATTATTTAAATCATAGTATATATAGAGAACTTATATGATGATTTTTTGCTATAGACCGCAATATATATGTATATATGATGACTTTTAAAAAATAACCGCAAAGTATTTTGACCAATTTTTTTAAACAAAATTGTGTACTCATTTTTTGTTGAGCCATATATACATAAAATAAATTAAAGCAATATGCCAAATACTGCATGGCAAGCATAAGTAGCAAATTAAAAAGATTAGATTACATACAGAGAAAAAGCTACCACACACACATACATGTGTATATATAGAGAAAATAAGCTAAGAAAGAACTATATACACACCAAAATTATTGCAGATCATCTATCAGAACCTAATTAACCATAAAACTATATAAAAAGTTAAAGAACATATATAATGTATCGCACAAATGTATGTGTACAACAGTCTAAATTATTTGTTTAAGTTAATTAGGTTTCCGCCTACTACCGATCAATGGTTATGGCCAACTCTTAGACAAGTTCTTTAATTTACCTCCTCGAATGTACATCACAGTAGGCATCACCAAAGTAGTGCATGCAAAAATGACAAATCTAGCCACATGTCCATCTCTTGGAATATACAAGGAGAGGTTGTGGAGTCCTAACAAAATACACAACAAAAATAATGTGAATTATATTTTTACTTTTTTTTTAATTTAGCTAATTAAGTTAAACTAACACATCATCATCTACATGTGCATATATATATGCACATCAAATACATATTGAGGTGTCAATGGAGGTGGGTGGGTGGGTGACTATGTTGTTCATGTATTTCATGATACAATACTCACAGTAATTGCTATCACTAGGCTGCATCAGACACTAGAAGTAAACAATGAATATATCGATATCTAGTTTAGATAAATTACTTCACAACAATTCTATGGCATTATTTTGGTGAATACTGCATACCTTAACTTTCTTCCACTTCAAGGAAAAAGTAATACCTGTTACAGACAATCAAGGGGTAATGGATGCCTTTGTCAGAGGCATAATAATAAATCACTCTAACATAATTGCAACAAGAAATTGTTAGCAAACTATTACAATATAGAAATTAAATTAAAGAAAATGTATATTAATAGCTAGTGATGAACTCATTGAAAACATTGACCATGTGTGGTCGATTCACTTTGTCGCCGTGTAAAACATTAAAGTACCAAATCCTCTACTTGAAGGGATTCAGCACAATAAGCATCCAATAACCCCTGTATATCAAGAAATTAAAAAACATTGATAAAAAACATACATGCATATATATGAAGAAAAAACTATTATGTACTTACCCTTGGCAGTATGGCATCAAGAAAATATTGTCCATGTTATCCAATGCCTTCTCAATGATAATATCCTCTAGGTCCCTCACCTTTGTCTCCACAAATTTGAGCTTAGTGGCCTTTATGTCTAGCACACCGGAGTACTCATTGTGATTTAGAAAGAAGAATGTCTCCTGGAGGTTTTGGTGGGCCTTGAATTTTTGTCAAGGTACCTAAGAATAAAGAAAAACAATTTTGTCTGCAGTAGCATATATATAAATATTATGGTTAATTAAATATTGATTTACAGTGCAAGACATATTGGTTATAAAGTTCAATCAAAGTATTGGAAGCCATATCGAATATGAGGACTTCATTCACTAAACCCTGAGAGATAGCCCCGATAGCACCTCTTACACCATAGACCTCTTCTTCAAATATGATCATTTTAATGTAATCATGTCATAGAAGGTCTTCTTCAACAATAACACTATCGTTGATAGGTATATATTTTATAATTAAATAGGGATGGATTGTGATATATATTTGGTTAGATTTATTAATATTAGACCTATTTAATTATCTTTTATATACTTTTCTATCCTTTAATTAATTATAGGATAAAAAGGAGTTTAGGAAAAAATATATTCATATCCTATTTTTATTGGGCATGAGATATATAAGATTAAAGAGATAATAAACATCGAATAGGAAAAAAGAAGAAGAAGAAAGGGTCTTATGCAATTAAAGAAGAGGCAAGAGTTGGCAACAATTATAATAAGAGCAAGAGATATGATTTTCGGTGGATCATACATGTGGACACATGTCAAGCAAAGGATAAAAGAATGGTTGATTTGATGCAGATGAGATAGTATAGAGTAATAATTTAAATGATAGCCCACGGCCCACATGAAAGAGAAACCTAATGTCCATTATAAAAGGAGATGAGAAAGATATATCTAGCGACATAGAAGGAAAAGAAGAAAAATACACAATGGCGACATCATAAATTTATCGCACAGCGGCGGAGAAGCACATAGGAGAAGAAAAAGGCGAGATAAAGGCAGTAAAGAGAAAGGAGATTGTGGATGACCGTACGCGACCAGAGTTCATCCTTCTTTAATAGATTATATCTATGCTCTTTTCTTTCTCTTGTTCTTTGAATATGGACTTAATTGTATACCTTTTATGGATTTGATTTCAGCTATGTGTGGCTAATTCTTTTCTTATTTAGAGTATCTATAAACTAATTCTTGGATTAGAGTATGTTGAACCTTTTATTTGCATTTTAAGATTTTTTTTTATTTAATATTAATTTATTTTTCTTTATTTAATGCATGATCGCTATTAAGTAGTAATTTAGAGAATTTAGATTAGCCTTGGGAGAGGAATCTTTATTGGACCTTAAGATTAAGTAATATGGGATTGGAATTTATTATAATTTGGCATTAGGATAGGAATATACCTCTTAGATAAATATATTTATATTAGAGTGATTTGAGAATTTATTAACTCTTAGATAAATTTGTTAGGAAAAACAATTTACTTAAAGAGAGGGGTGTAAATGATCGGGAGATACTTATATCTATTAGTATTCTAGATTAGCAAATTCATATTAATTTAATCTAATTGGAGAAAGACATGTTTTAAAAGTTAGAGAAGTGATTAGCTGCTCTAAGTTGTATTATCATATGAATTCTTTAAAACTCTAGCTTTCGTATTTTTCCCTTTATTAGAAATTCTTTTGAATCATTTTTATTTTATTTGCTCAACTTAAAGGAAAATAGGAATTTTAGTTCTTAATTACTTGTTCAATGGAGTGTATGTGGGACGATCTTGATTTATCATTTTACTATTTTACAATCTATACACTTGCAGTATTTAATTAAATTTTGGTAGCATCAAGCTTTTGGTTCTGTTGTCAGGGACTGAAGGCAATTGGTGATTAATATTAGAGTTCTTTTAGTAATTTAAGCTTGAGAATTCTTTTTCCTTTTTGTTTTATTTGTTCATTTTTATATGATCTTTGTCCCTTTCTCTTTGCAGGTTTTGCATAATAAGTCAAGTAGAGGAAGGAAGACAAGAAAGAAAATTAAGAAGGTTAGTGAAATGTTGGAGGCAACAACACCTCAACAATAAGATCACGAGGTAGTAGAAACCATTGATTTTTTGGGAAGACAATCTCAAGGGTATTAATCAGGAATTAAAGTGCCTGAGTTTGAAGCCAACAATTTTGAAATCAAGCAAGCAATGCTTAAAATGCTTGAACTTAAAGGCCAATATGTAGGAAATTGTACAGAAGATCAAAATTGGCACCTGATTCAATTTCTAGATATTTCCATCTCCTTTACGCATAATGGGGTTCCTAATGATGTCATATGCCTTCAACTTTTTCCTTATTCTCTATAAGGAAAAGCTAAAGAGTGGCTCAACAATTTAGAAGAGGGAAGTATAACTTCTTAGGATGCGTTATAAGAAAAATCCATATCAAGATTCTTTCCTCATAACAAGATGATGGATGTAAGAGCTACTCTTATGAATTTAAGCTAACAGTTTGGGGAACACCTATATAAAGCTTGGGAGAGGTTCATTTTACTTGTTAGGAAGAGTCCTGATCATAATCTAGAGAAGTGGGTCTTACCCCAAATCTTTGGTACTCGCTTGACTCCTGAATCTAAATATACATTAAATGTTGTCACTAATGGTAGGATTACAAAGTAACCAGTGAACCATGTTTGGAGTTGTTTAGATTATCTACGGCTAATTTCATCCAAAACAACAATGAAAGAAGATTAGTGAAGGCAATTGAGAAAGTTACTGAAGACTCTTCTTCCTAGTTAATGGCAACGTTGTATACTATCAATAAAAGGTTTATTCACCGAGAAACTCAAGTAAACCGATCTAATAGTGGACACACAAGAGTGAGTGCTATTTATGCTCCTTGTAAATATTGTGAGGTAGTCATGTTAATGGATAATGCCTCATATCTCAATATAGAGAACTAGTAAATTATGCAAGAAATTACCATGGCAATCCATACTCAAACACTTACAATTCTGGATGGCAAAAAAAATCCTAACTTTTCTTTAAAACATGGTGCAACTCTTAATGAAACATCAACTTCTTGTACAAAGCAAGTGGCACCTCCTGGTTTTCATCCATTAGAAAAGGAAGCCAATACTACTCAAAACACCAAAATTGATATGGAAGCAATAATATCTCAACTTGTGAGTTTACAATTAAAGAATACTCAAGATCAAACTACTACTAATGCAAGTTTACAATCATCTTCCAAGAAAAATGGGACAACTTGCAACTACTATGAATGCATTACAACAGAGAATTAACAAGTGATAATGTGCTTAATCCTCGTAAAGATAAAAAAGAGGACTGTAAAGCTCTCACCTTGAGAAGTGGTAAGGAGTTACCTGAAATGCCACAACTAGGGGTGTTCATGAAGCCCAAAAGCCCAGTATGCCCGTCCAAGCCCGTCTAAAAATTGCCCAGCCCAGCCCAAAAATAATATGCCCAAAAAAAATTGGGCACAATCGGGCTGGGCA